>VOQJ01003890.1:42193-53629 GCA_015052665.1 Apistogramma diplotaenia
TGCTCGGAAATCGAAATGCAGACGTCTCATCTCCAACTGTTGCATCAGTCTTCCTCAGTGAAATGCATCACACCTCAGCAGCCGCCGTGACGACGACCAGCTGCCAACTTGAGCCACAGTCGAGCCGGCTAACGAGACATCGTCATTCCAGGGTCACGGAGGGTTTTCTTACTTTCATTCTGGTCAAGTTGTGTTTTTCATTCCTTTTAAAAAGCCACTCGAGCAGTAAATTAGTTATCAGTAACATCCTCTGAGCAGCTAACCCTGCCAAACAACGCTGGGCATTTAGTTTAGAGGCATTTAGAGGGGAGCTAAAGCGCTATGCTGTGAAGTGACAATACATCTGAAGAGTCACAAAACGGTTCCATCTCAATTATCTTGGTTTTAGAATTGTTGGAAGCCATAGTTTCAATTAACTGCACAGCCCCATTCCCTCTCCCTGCACCATCATATGACCCAGATAGATGAAGCACAGGACACACACACACACACACACACACCTCTATATTTAGCTCTGCCTGCTCTGTGTGCCACCTTGACATCACCAGGTCATAATGTCCCGGGGGAACCGAGCAAAGCTCCTGATGGGGCTGAGCCAACATGGCAGGTTCTGAATGTCATGTGATTATGTATCAGTGTGAACGTTAGAGCATAAAGTACCCACTCAGGGCTGTTTGAGGTGCTGCATTTACCTGTGTGGGTATCAGACGGAAAAGTGTGTGCAGCATTTATTAACGTCCTAAAAACTTTGCCACTTTGAGGGAATTTTAATCCTAATGCATTAGCTTCCGAGGTTTCTCAGAGGCAGCCTGTAAATCACTGGGGACCAATTAACTGCTGCTGCCGACGTTTATTTCAGCTTCTGGAAGCTTTCTAGTATCAGTCTGTAATTTTACATTGGTGTGGCTGCATGCAGGTCACTGGTGCACGAGGAGTGCAACAAAGGGACAAACATGTAACAGTCATGGCATCAGACCTAATCTCACAAGAAGCTTTTCAGCAGCTTTCTCCATCAGTGACTGATGAGCACCTATAAATTATTCTGAAACCATGCTGGAGTCGATACATTCAGGAAAGTGCTGGAGATCAGAGAACAATGGAGCTGTTCTCAGCCTGCTACAGTCCTGGTTTTACTCTGTTGTGGACATTGACAGCTGGAGACGCCACAGTCATGCAGTCATTTCTTTAGACTAGTCTGATGCTTGGGGCCCATATGTAGTCAGTCCATTGTGATTCAGATCTCTGGCTAAGTCCATGCTGTCACGAGCAGGCAGGCGCGCAGACATCTGCACGGCCTGTACTTTACTAAATAGCGTCTAGCGTCTTAAGTCTCGTTGCAACCAGAGCTGTGGACCTCACCGATCATTAAAAAGACTTTCAGTGCTGGCTTCACTTCTCAGACTTGAAGGCTACAGGTTTTACACCATAAGCCTCAAATACATGAAGAACCAAACAGAAGAGAATCCCACCCTGCCTTTGAAGCTGTACGAGATCCAAACAGGCTACATCAGGGGGAATTTATTACGCCATGTTTATGTCGATTAGCCAGGGTGAAGCATTACACACCTGCAACACACACACACGAACATGATTCGAACACCAATTGGTTGGTGAGTTGGAACAGGTAAGAGCATCACAGACAGCTGCTGCAGAGGACACTTCAGCTCTTCATGCATTCACCAACTTTACTTTTCCTCTGTGACTAGCTGAAGGACAAACAGGCAGAAGTAGCTCACATGCTGGTGGTTCGTGATACTGCCCCCTGGGGGCAGGAAGCCACTAAACATGTGGTCTGCAAAGCTGTGCGATGCTGCAAATTATTTTCAGTTGCATTAATCTGCTCGGTTACCTGGAGCACCTTAGATGGTTGAATTAGAATGACAGGAAGTGGACGTATTAACTAGTCAAAGATCAGTTATGAGCAATTTTGAACCTATTGTTTGTGCCATAAAGCAGTTTATGTGAATGAAGGCAGCAATCAGCAGGTGGAATTTTAAAAATATGCACTTTAATCATACACAGCTTTGTTAAAGCTGATTAATGTGCATTAATTTCTTTACTGTAAGGTCACGATACTTAACAGGAAGTGTATCCATCGCAACAAAGTAACCAATTCTGCAGTGCACGATTGGTCTAAATAAATTTAATAGCAAAAAAATACCGGTGCTCAGCTTTTTTAATTTAAAAAAAAAGCACTCAATTCGACACCCTGTGAGGTGACCTTTACAGAAACAGATTCCAGTTCTGCTTAATTTACATATTGTTCACATTGGCAGGAAAACATGCTTAATTGCAAGCGAGGAGGACTGTCGCTCAGTCGCCCACGCTCCATCAAAGGCCACACAAACAGTGTAAATAACACATTCCCAGCCCAGTTACAGCTGAGAACCTGAACGGCAGCACATGCACACAAACGCAGTGCAGACGAGCTCCAGGCAGACGCGGGAATTTCAGGAGGTGAACAAGTGAGAACACACATTTCGATTAGACTGCGATGATTTTTAATGCTGTTCAACCATCTGCATTTGGACTTGAATACCATCTGTGGCTCTCATTTCTGAAAATGTGTCACCAATATGTTTAAAGGCTCAGCGACTTCCCAAAGCAGATGGGACTGTAGGTTTGGGGAGTCAAGAAGAGCAACTTAGAAATCTGGTCGGCGTGAGCTGCAATTGTGGCATAATTCCTACTTCATCAATAAATAGTCAACTCTAAACACAAAGAGAGCAATTCTAACCATTCCATGGTGCCCACCTGTTCCAGCAGACATGCATCACTGACCGAGGACTAATCCACCTTCTGCCAGCAGACTAAAATCTGAAAACAAGATGCGGTTTAAGTGCAAACTCAGATTTAGCAAAAATGTTGCTTTTATGATCAAGAATGCACAGACCCAATGCAGCATTATGAACGAAGCTGCAGGCTGCAGCAATAACTCCTCAGAACAGATGAGGTGGCCACAGTGACTGCTGTTAGCAAAGTCGCACTATGAAGTTTCAGGCTGAGTGCATTCACCCTCTTTGATGCCAACGCGGACTATAATTTACAAAATGATCTCAGTAAGCTTGGAAATAAGGACTCAGGACAGTAAAGTGTTCATCAAGGTCACAGAGCAGGGGAGCCAAGGGCCGTTTCAGAGACGTCTATACAAATGGATGTCTCCACAGTCCTTGCGCTTCCACAGAGCCAGATGGCACTTTTATCTTTTATGTATAGTCTACGGAGTTGGTACATTCTGAAAATATCCTTTTTTTACCTTGAAATTCCTTCTGAACATGCAGTGAAGTGAAGAGCCCTCTCTGGGAGGCGAGCAGATCATTATCCAAGTCTACAAGAAAGACTTCGCAAGAGCAGAGTTCACCACAGGGTGCAAACCAGTTAGTTTCAAATATAAGGAGGCCTTTGCAAACCTGCCAGGCAAAACGCACGTCTTAAAGAAGCAGGATCGCCTCGAAAACGGCACTGATTTTGGGCATATGATGTCATGCATCCAGCCTCCTTAACAGTGGAGGAAGTGTGATGTATGGGCATGTCTATCACAATGTCTTCAGCTCAGATTGAGGCCAGTGACTCACAGTACAGGAACATTCTGTACCCGCCAAGTCAATCACCTGATCCTAACTGATCTGAGACCAGCTGCATTTCACAGAACAAAGATCCTCAAAGTACAGAGAGGAAAGCCCTTAATAGAAAAAAAAGGATGCAATTCCTCACTTAGTATAATACATCTTAAAGCCTAGACTCCGCACTTCAACTCCACCCTGATCATTCCCACTCTGGTGGTGTACAGAGGCAGAGGAAAATTACATTTCCTTAAATATCCAAAGGGCCGATGACCGGACCGTTTTGAAGCCCAGACTGTAATTACTGTATTGCAGTGTGCAACATTTGGAAACAATTTAGTTTGGATTTTTTACTTTGATGTGTCTTAAATGAGCAGGCACACTCCTCTGCAGCGACCGCTCGGGCCACGTGCAGGCTTCGGTCCCTCGCATTGTGTGACAGCAGTGTTCTCCTCACCGCACGAGTTCTCGTCGCTGCCGTCCGTGCAGTCCTCGTCCCCGTCGCACTGCCACACGGACGGGATGCAGCGGCCGTTTCCGCACTGGAACTGACTTGCTTCACATTCTGTCTTTGTACCTGCAGAGGAAGAGAAAAAGAGGAAAAACTCACTATTACAGTCCCGAATGTTTCCATAACCAACATCTAGTGTCTGGGATATAATTTATATTTAGTCTAGTTCCAGCAGGCTCACTCCAGCAATCACAGAACAGCTGGAAGCCCACAGAAACTCGTTTTAAACTGACAGCAGTGCAACAACAACCAGATTTCAGAACTGGGGGATAAACTCAACCATCTCAAGCTGAAGAGCAAACAGAGCCCTTCAGTAACTGAGCACCAGCAGGAATCAGCAGAAAATGCAGCATTAGTGTTTCATGGAGTAAAAGTTTGGTGTCTTAATGTCTGCTGGAAACGTTTGTTCAACTGTAAGCTCAAACAGCTGCTGGGCCTTTCTAATTGACAGTTTAATCTCAGTAATAATTTCGGCTCACAGTGATTATTGAAATAAATGATTGTGCTCTCATTATGTCCTCAAGTATAACCCTTTGCTTTTCAAATGTATTCCCAACCAGGCCGTGGCATTTAATTCACTTCACATTTCATTATAATTTAACTGGGAAAAACAAGTGCAAAGAAGCCTGAAAAAAGGGCCCCGAGTAGTTTTTCCAAACTCGATGAAGCTGTTAGAAAAATCTGTTTCAAATAACCAAAATGACTATAATTAAACAGCTCAAGCAAAACATCTTTCCCCCAACGTTACAAATGAGGTGTTTGCAGTGACCAACTTCAAATCGGAGACATGCCATCATCCATAACCGCTTTCCAGACTGTGCCGCGTGCTCTAAGAGGCAGCAACGACTGCAGGCCTTAAAATACCTCAGGTGACCTTGCTTTAGTGTAGACTGTGTGTCTGACCAGGTGGATAACTGGAGCAGCACAGAAGTGTCACAGTTCCAACTCAATCAGTTTGCCACTGAGAGGTCAATTACTTTTTTAAAAATAAATATATGAAAAATAACTTTTCCTGGTGAAACTCAGAAGGTGCGAAAAGAACTCGAGTATCCACCAGAATTATACCCGTCAGGGTGGGAAGAGCCTCGAAAAGCTGCATTCAGCCACTGCATCTGAAGGATACTTAAGTGGGTCAGCAGCTCCTCTAGAAACACCCACCACTGATTGGATTTGATCAGCTTCAGGCCTTCAGCTGAAGCTGCAGCACTTAATTCAAGATCGGCATGAATGAAACTGCCAGAGTTTCAAGGTATGTGGTGGTCGGTGCAGCCACGGACCAGCTGACACTCGCATGCCCGTCTGCGGGCTGCAAACGTGCATCCAACCGAGACGACACCAGCTGCACCGGCACGGAGCGAGCTCAAGGCACCTTTCGTTTTCCATAACGATCAAAAGATTCATGGGTTTTCAGTACAACCAGTTTGACTCGAACAACAGAACCATTAACCCAGAGAGAAATCAGAGACGAGGGGACATTCAGAGTAATTATTGTAACTTGTAAACAAAAGTGGTGAAGTATAAGAATCATATAGAAATAACCTGCACTAATAAAAGCTTTCCTGCTGTGACGGTGAAAACAGCTCAGCTGAAGGAAGTCAGGCAGGCTTTAACATACATAATGTAACGCATAAGAGTCATTTGATGGTTCAATCTACAGTCAAAGACTGCATCACTTCATCATTCGTGTTATTGTGAATTGGTTTCACTTCTTTAAAAGCTGAGGAAGGACGCAGGACAGATTTCAACGCTTTGAAAGCTTCACGGCCACAACGGTCACGTCTCAATAGGCTCCAGTTATACAGACGACGAAGGGCGAGAAGAACTAATGTGGGACTCAGATTAACACACGTTGAAGGAATTCGACTTTACTACAAGATGCATCTGAGCTATTTATGTCAGGATGGGAGTCGTTTTTGACCACTTGAGGAAAAAAACAAATATTTCCTGGGAAAAGAAGAAGTGAGTCAAGTAATTGCAGCAAAACTTCCCTTTTTTATAATAACTGTGTGTGTGTGGCTGAATAAAGTACTCAGAGCCTCACTAACCTTCACTGAATGGCTAACACTGGCTCTGGGAAAGCAGTGAAGTCTTCAATAAGCACTGCCAAACAATAATGTTGCAGTCAGTGTTGATGTAAGCTGGGCCTCACCCAGTGTTTTCCTCTGGTCCCTCAACACTGCAGCGCTTTGGAAAGAACGTGTATGATTTACAATTAAAAAATAAATGAAATAAATCAGAGATATCAGGCATCAGTTCAACAGCTCCTGATCCATCCTCCGGTGAGCATGTTGAAGCCCAAGCAGATGTGTTAGCGAGGACGATTTAAGCAACAGTTCGTCCATGTGCTGCAGGGCGCTGTTCACTTAGAGTACAAAACCCAAACTCAGCCCGATAAACCTGAGCAGCTAAAGTCCCGACTCATCACACTGCTGACCGCCGACTCGTTTAATGCTGACAGAGCTGCAGAGAAGAGCCTCTGGCATGTAGAGATTTTTAATTCCAGAACAAATCTCCATGTGAACCAGAACGGCATCATAAAGCGGTCCAGCAGCAACACTGATGCAGCTTCGGCACTTCTGAGAGCCACTTCGGCTTTCTGTGGGACTCTAAAACCGACAGATGCCCACAGCGCATCTACAAATGTTATGTGCATCACATGCAAAATATCTGCTGTATAGTGTAAACATGAGGTGTAGTAAATGGGGCGCAGCAGCCCGTACGAGTAACCATGAAGCCGAGCTGCAGGGAATGGTAAACATACGCCTGTTTCTGGCTTCTTTAAGAGCACATCCTCATGGGTTACGGCTCCGATATCTACACAGAAAACCATCGACTTGCTGTCTGGGAAACTGCACACCCTGCACTTTGATCCGCACACACCAGAAACACCTCAGCAGTAAGCTGGAGCACACAAACCTGTACGAGCTCCTTCTCCCTGCACTGTCACATTCAATTTTGAGCTGAGAGCTGGAGTCCGAACCCTCCAGACTGCGCACAGCTGCCACAGAGTGACGACTTCCACTCAGTGACAAAGCTTTCGTTTCATTTTCTCATTGAATATCTCAACATTAACTTACAATGACTGAAGGGCGCATAACTGAGCAAAGTTTCCTGCACAGCTCCCGTGTGCACAAGGCAAAGAGGCTCATTTCCCAATGTAAGCCTCGCTCTCTCACTTTTAATCTCGGTGTTGTTTAAAGACCCACGAGATTTTGACCTGCTTATGAAACGTATGAAAAGTTGAGCTCACAGTTGAGGCATGCTCTGTAAGGAGTGCGAAACCTCCAGAATATTCACACACAGTACCGTGATCTGATTGGCCAGCAGAAATAAAGACTATTGGAAAACATTTCAGTGCAAACAGTGTTAGTTCAGCAGCACATGATACCACCACCCCACTCAGGGTGAATTAGAAGTGAGAGCGTTGAAGCCTGGAACGCAAACATGATTTCCACGTAGGGTTCGAGGCAGGTAATTGGCTCATGTGGCGCCACACCGAGCTCGCCGAGATCGTAGCATAAAATCATTTGATCTTTGCTCAAATATCACCTTTGCACAGTAAAATTACCTTCCAGAGGCAGCCTGTGAGCGCTTCTCCCTGTGCAGCGCTGTGATGGGAAGACTTCGACACGCGAGGTGGAAAGTAAGGTCTAACGGCAGGATGAAGCAGCAGTTACTTTAACAGCGTCAACCTGCTCACATCCTGCTGCGCGGGACAGAGTGCAGTCAAAAGTCGTGACAAGAAGTCACATTATATTCCAATAAAGTCATAATTTCTGTCAAATTACTGCAAGTTTACAGACAGGTTACCTCTTCTTGTTTTGACTGCATTTCTGTGGATTCATTAGAATCACCTGGTTCTTTCCTCCAATGTTTGTTAAAAAGAGGCCCGTTTTCACAAAACAGCCAATTATTTTGACGTTTTAACTGAAGGTGCGAGCTTGAAATTGCATATTATTTCTCATGATAATTAGTCACCTGCTAGTAGTAGTAGTACTCCCCCCAATTTAAACCACAGACTCAACAGGCATGGAGCTGTAATGAAGCGTCTCCTGCCCAAAATAGCAGCTCATTGTTTGCTATAGAGCCGCTTTCAAACCGGAGGTCATGGTGATGCAGTTTTCCCCAGTAACAGAAACGTTTGCAGCGCTCTCTTCCTCCTCCTGTCCACCTCCCCGCCCACTTCAAGAATCAAGCGCACCCCCACATAGCCCCCCCCCCCAATAGCTGAGGATCTGGGTCTAGCATGGTATCACAGTAACCATGGAGGAAAAAAATACATCCATTTTAATCAGGGCAGCGTTGCCGCTGCTGATCTCGCCGCTGCCTAATTTGCGTGGCATCTTGTTCAAATAGGCTCACACAGTGTGTGTGTGTGTTCAGGCTTGGTGAGAAGCTGAGAATGAGGTGGTGCTGTTGCTGGTGGGTGTATTGTGTGTGTGTGTGCATTACAAGCACTACTTCTGATTCACCAGTTTTCCCCCCAAAGGCCTTTTTTCCTCTCCGGGCTGGAATGCAAGGAATGCATCTCATCGCATAACTTTGAGCTGTTTTAAGATTAGCCTGTGCACAAAACTGTTCTATTTTATTTATACAATGACCAGTCTTTAACGGGAAAGACCCTACAACAGCAAAAATCAGACAGTCGATGCTAAGTAGCAGCTTCCGTGTAACAAGGAGAATTCCAGTATGGCCAGACTCAGGAAGGGGCAGCTACCTGCTGCCACCAGCAGGGGGAGTGAGAGCAAAAATACGACAAAGTAAGATAAAAAGTATAATCATTCTTAAATACACCCCTCTTTAAAACTTAAGACAAAAACGAGCTGCTAAAATTCATCCCGACCATAAGCGGTACATTTAAAAAAAGTCAGAAAAGTGAAGCCACCCTGAAGTGCCTAAAAGCTGCATTCCTGCAAACGCTCAGCAGGGGGCGACTGCTCATGGCCATCCATTGTTCAGTCACAAATGGTTAGCCAGTGAGTGCGCGGTGCCCTCGATTTCAAAGAACTTGCTGAAAAGATTACAGCTCATGTGGCTTGGGAATTCCCTGGGATCTCCAGGAATAACCAGAAGTGTTGCTTGGGAGAAGGACTGGAAGAAGTCTCTAAAACCCTGCTTTTATATGATCTTTAACGCAGTGTAAGAACATGATGTGGCGCCGTACAGATCAATCAGTTAAAAGTTGTCAGGTTCTGATCAACTTTACAATTTAAGAGGCCAAATATTCAAAATTCTCACAGTAAGTGTTAAATATGACCTTTATGTTAGTCTACATGGCTTAACGCGTGCTTCTGATCAGTTTACCTCACTACTGCAGGACATGCATGAGTGATTAAGGAGCTGAGAAGTAAAGCTTTTTTCCTGATTGCTGTACGTTTTAAGCCACTGAATCTAACATTTTCTCAGTAACTCCCTTAATGCTTAAAACACTGCAGAAGCCTGGGAGCAGATAAGTGATGAAAATCTCCACCATTAGCTCCAACACGCTGTTACAACTACAGCCACAGTGTACAATTATGAGAAAAATCTCATTATCAGTGCTTCACAAAGTTGCTTGTCAATTTTCCTACATATGCTGACACGTTGATACAGAATTGAGCTGCGTGTGGAAATTCACCCAGTTTAGACCAGTGTGTTTGCATAAACAACTTTTTCAATACTTTGATAAAAAGCTACTTTCGGCCGTCGCCACAGCCGGTAGCTCTGCGTGTTTGGGTTGTTGCCATCCTAAAGACTGCTGTCATTTTTTAATAAAAGATCATTTTGGATTCTGCATTTTGAGGCTTCAATATTGCAGCTCGAATTTTACTCAGAAATGAAGCACAAACCACCTGAACCACATGTATTTTTAGCCACCTCCATTTAAAAATGCTCCAAAAGCACTACAAACTTCAGTGGATCTAATTAGATGACGTGAGGCCTGACAGACAATCTGTTACAAACACCGGTGTTGGAAACCTGATGGATTTAAATAAAAAAATCACCTCCCTGAGCCGTCATGAGGGGGAATCAACCCACTGAGACCAAATCCAGTATTTGAACTAGGCTGGAAACAATGGATATGAACGGTTAGATTGACATACATATCTTTGTTTTCCATGTATGGAAGTCGTAGTGACCCACCAGCCTTCTCCATCTATGACTCAATCTTCACATTTAAATAGAAATCCTCAGGCTGCTCTAATAACCCATTTCCAATATGGAAGGTGCAGTAACGCAGGTCAGGATAAATAAATGTTCCTCCCCAAAAAGGTTCACTGAAACTTGGTTTAGAGCGCGCGCCTAGGTGCCCAGCCCCCCCCCCCTAAAGCCCATTTAGAGTCAGAAACAAACAAACAAAAAAAGCCCTGCAACTTTCCACTTCTGATTGTTGCTGTTCTCCGTGAACTTGTAATTCCTGTTCATTACAGACCCGAGCGCTTTCTTCATTCCAAAAGCCATCATGAAAATGATCAACAGCTGCGACCCCAGTGCGCGCAGCTCTGCGAGCACCAGCAGCTGCTAATGGCTCAACCCCGGCCACTTTGCTCTTAATTGGGCCTTCACTGGGATCCCCTGCAGTACGTAATTGCCCCCCGCCTTCACTCCCTGAGCTGCGGATACCCTTTCCCCGATCTACGGGGCTGCTTACTACCCCTATCTGTGTCACTTTTCTCCGCGTTAGCGCGCTGTGTCCACCCTTTCAGCCCAGCCACCCCCTCTCCCCCCTCAGTCCGCTTCCACTCCAGGAATACATAAATAAATTAGGAGCCTCGATGGGGGTCGTGATGGCAGAAGAGAATCCCAACAGTGGAAGTGAAGGAGAATTCAGGACGACAGGGGTTTACAATGTGAAAGGCTGCGTGTCTTAAGGGCAAAATTAAACGACCGGGGGGCTAATTGGCCATCAACGAGCAGCGACGAACCTAAAGGGCCTCTTCACCACCCCCCAACTGAATTTCCAGTAACAAACACAAAGCTTTACTAATTTAAAAACAAAAGACACACACACATTCATTTAAAGCACGTATTTCTCAATATGGCCCCCTAATAAAGGCGCAGTTTGAGGGGGGTTTCCTCGCTGAGAGGCGGCAGGGTTGAGTGGCCCGAGGTGCAGCCAAGCACGGTCATTTCTTCAAGGAGCAGCCAAGACAGGTGTGCGGCTCTCCTTCACGTTAGCTAAGCTCCCCGCACACGGTGCGCGTTTCGCCGGCGCAGCGGCTCCAAACACACGCATGCACAAGACCCGGGACTTACCGTGGACGTTAACGCAGCGCTGGAGACATATTAACATCGGCAGCAGAAGGATCCCCGGTGTGGACGTGACCATCTCTGGCAGTGGAAAAAAAAAAAAAAACGACGCCCGGCCGCCACCCCCCCCCC
>VOQJ01003902.1:30266-43191 GCA_015052665.1 Apistogramma diplotaenia
GGGTGGGGGGGGGTGGAGTTGTGGACCCCAGATGTGTAATGCATGCACAAGTCAAGCCCCACATGCTTTATTCACACTCAGCATCCCATTAGCATAAGACACTTACAGTAGGTATCATTAGATTGGGTTTCTGTCCCCAGACAGGCTCTCATTAATTGTGGCAGAGTAGGCGAAGACTCTCAGCAGGGTAAAGACTATTTTCCAAGAACTCCACTACTTTGCCGGGGTTTGAGCGCAGCGTATATATGGTTGTAGATGTCTTACTTATAGAGGGAGTCGTGCTGCAGAAAATCAGTTTTAACAGTCAGGACACAGAGTCGCAGCCTGTGAAGGTATTGTGGTGTTGCAACAAATCAATATCTCTTACAAGGGTGAGCGGTTGATGAATTTTAGTCATTATAAAACCAGAGACACTGGAGTTGTTTTTGTACAACTGTGCAGCGTTGCATCATCAGGCAGTGTGTGGAGTGGTGGTAAAAGGTTGGCGCTAGAAATAGACACACAACCTTCGGGCTGTAGATGAATTCATGGAAATGCCTGCGTTTTTTTTTTTTCACAGGTCTTTTACTCTGCAACTCCAACTCGTGACTTCATTGAAGAATGTGATATTCCAAAGGCCAAAATATGAATTTATCTGAAATGTTGCCTCTGAGTGTAGGCAAACTGTCATACTGTCTATACACTACAACTATTCTGTCACTATAACATTTTATATACTTTACACACAAATGTAAAGCAGGCATCTTCTGCTCATTTCTTGTTCTGTGTGTTTTTTTATTCTTGGCCTCTACTAGGGAGAGTTTTCAGGACTTGCAGTTCAAAAATAATCCTTATTTATCTCATGCTGGGCCTTGGAGCAGCTCCTCAGTTTATCCTGTCTGGAAGAAGTGATTGTCTTCCCCTTCCACCCTCCCCCCTGAAGCCAACTTTTTCCCCACTGGATGCCCCTTATAAAGAGGAGGTTTCATCAACAGCAGGTGGGTGGGGCTTTTGTCCTCACAGCCAGAGCTGTGGGCCCGAGGTGGCTGCATTCAGGATATATTTTATCACTGCCATCATGCAGAGCCAAGAAAAGGAAAGAAATGCTCTGTCTGAGCATTTAGGCTTGGGAATATCAGATTTACACTACACAGCTACTGTAGGGACACCTGTAAGCCAAGGGACAGGACACAGTAGGACACTGGTGGTGGCTCAGAGTGCACAGAGAGAAGCGACAGCAAGAACAGTTAATAAACCAGTAATTAAATTCAAAATTAAGTCCACAACACTCTGCCCGTCTCCAGTGCTTCACTCTGACTCAGTCAGACTTAAGAGTGTTTGTGGTGGGAGGTGAGACTCTCCAAGTGAGTAAGAGAAGCCGAATGCTGTTAGTAGAAGTCACCTTCTCCTACTTGGGTGTGTAGATAAGCTGAGGATGCACTGGTATAGTGAGAGCCTGTTGCTGTAATAAACTGGTGAGTATCCGTGCACTGGCCCTGTTTATGATGTGTATTTTCTGACACTATATGAGCCTGCTATTTTTAACTATCATAGTCAATACTGGCATATCACGACAAACAGTCTAAAAGGTGAAAGTAGACGTCATGATGCCGCCCACTGGATGACACCCGTTAGCATTTTGGCTGCCGTCATGCTGGTGTTTGGAGCCAGAAAGAAGCTTATATAGATGAAAGGGTGGCTGAGTTATCAATGGACGTTGGTATGCTCAGAAAGCAGCATTAACAAATTATATGGGTGCAACGCACACACATATTGGCTAGTTAGAGGTGAACAACTTCCTGATAAATAACAGCGCACGAGGGGATGAGGCTTAGGAGACACCGATCAACTGCAGCTGCCTGTGTCTTGACACCAGCCAATCAGTGAGGCCAGTTTCACTCAGTTATCCAGGTGGATGAGTTGCTAAAAACGAAATTCTCCCAACTCAGAGTTATGAGGGGGAAATCATCTGCAGACGCTCTGTCTCCTGTGCTCTAAAGATGCTTTTTTACATGGGACTCTGTAGGGATTGGCTCCCTTTTTGGAGCCAAGCCTCAAGCAGCACCTAGAGTAGCTGCAGTTTTTGCCACCTCCGTGTTGGCGTCATTTTTCTCTTCTGGAGGTTTCCCCTCGGACATCTCTGGTTTAGAGCAGTTCGAAAATTATACTTCAAAGATTATTTGCATGTATGTTAATCCACCATCCACCAGTGTCACAGTATGTAGGATAATAAGCCCCCTTTAATACGCTGGCGGCTCAATCAATAATTAAATTAATAATTAGCTGCTGTCCTAGATCCTTCTGAAAAGAAAAGAGGAAAAAAGCCATTCAAACTTAGGAGAGCTCACCCTTGAAGAATAAAAACTCCTTACCTTCAAAGTGAGGAGAAGAAAAACTGCTCATGGCACATTACTGACCCATTATATATTCCAAGTTTTTTCTGTCACTTAAAAGTCTTACAGACCCATCGAAATCGCATATTTCAGCTGTGCTGTGAAGCGCTGCTGCCTCTTTTACCAAATCCTTAACTTTATTGACATTTGTTCCTTGGAAGGGCACGGATGACTGAGCAATCTCTAAAGCGGGGTGGAGGGGTGGGGGGGTAATAACAGCATACCTCGCTGCAAACACGGCATCCAACAGGAGATTTCCACAAGCTTACTGCTGTTAAACAACCTAATCCACTCTTCAAGTGATTGTTTCCACGGATGAACAGTTTGGGTCACATCTGCTAGTCGTAGCAGATGTCTCACAAATGGATGTTGCGACTTAGCAGCAAATACAAATGACCCATAACGCTGGCCTAGAAATGTCACTGATTCCAATTTAACCAGCAATACTGCTGAGGGACAAGAGCATTATGAGAGGTGCTTACACAGAGGCACAATATCATCTCTCAGTGTAGTCATGCAAGTCATTTTCACAGCCACAACACTGGAAGATGCCTCGCACCAAACTGACCCGAGCTGCTGAACCCACAAAATTATCAGGAGATCTTTACACTTAACTGGTATCCGAGAGGACCCACCAACTATTAATAACTCCACGAAAAAAAAAACTATTTCGAACCAATCTTTTAGCCTACAGCCATGGCCCTGCTGGACACTTTTAGTCTATTTTCAATCCACTGTTGCTAGGGGAAACTTCAGCACTTGTAATTTCTATGGCAACCCACTGTTCCCAACGCTAGCAGATCCTGTGATTTCTTTGCAAGGATTTTTAATGCATACATTACCCGGGTCCAGTCCTGCCTCCTAAACCTCGGTTATTCATAGAGCAAATGGAGGAGTGCATAGAGGCTGGCACTTTGTCAATTTGTCATTTCAGCATGCCGGTCACAGCTGACGCTCACAAACCTCGACCAACGAAGACGTGCAACTGCACCTGAATTTTACGAAGTAAAACTATTAATAACATAAATAAAAGTTTTTTGTAATGTAAAGTTTTTTCAGAACATTTACAATATAACAGGTTATACAATTATAAAGCAGTGAAAAGTATTGCCTGACTGATGTAGGGTTTTTAAGACCAATCCTGATATTTGGCCAGTACCGTATATGGGCCAATATTTTTTCCGTTCAGGCACAAAAACATTTCCCTAACATTTGTTATGTGCAAGTATTTATGACTCTTTACTAAAATAATATAATAATGCTGTTTAAAAATAATCGTATTGTCACAACAAATTGTGGATTTCTTGTTAACTGCTCGGAGCAGCTGGTTGTTGGCTTTGTGGCGATCCAAACGTGTTGCCAGCAGGGACACTGCAGAGTGTCCTCTTGTGGACAAACTATGCAACTTCAACTCTGATAGGTGTTTGAAGGGTGTTTCTTCAATCTCTTCTATACTTTTTGTTTTTTTATTTCATTTACCTGCCGGTGAGATTCAAGTATTGGAAACGTCAGTCTACATTTTAGGCCCAACCAGAAATATTAATGCCCATGCAAACATATTCGGAGATTCGCGTAAGCCTTGAAAATTTTTAAAATTTTTAATTTTCAGTTTTGATTAAATGACTACTAAAATAAGACTAATTAATATAAAATTATTGTGACACAAAAAGCATGTCACTAAATATTTTGGGTGGGAGTGAACATTGAATATAATTCCAGTTAGGGACATCACCACACCAGAATTTTGGTATTCTAAATTCACAATTCTATAATATCCAATCTGCTAGCAGGACAGAACGATTATTCCACATATTTAACTCTTTTATTACAAAGTCACTTCACATCACTGACATGCCTGCAGCAGAGCATTTATATAAGACATATTGTTGAGAGGACACCGAGCAGCCTACTAACTTTATTACTAAGTTTAACATAGTTGCATTAGCTTAAGCAATTATATAATGTGCAAACATTTTAGCGACTGGCTGATTTCACAACAACAACGTGAGCTGTCTCAGGATAACATCTACCATGGGGCAGATTTTCCTGTGCTTGTGGGGGTCCTTTTTCTGGAAGAATTGCAGCCTCTGTACATACAAAGCCTACAGTACCTATAACACCTTAAAAACAATTTTTTTTAAATTATTTAATGCGTTTTCAAAATTTTGGTATCAAAATATATCTTAAGTATGGGTTCAGTGAAAATCTAATCTTGAAATAGCCACCCTTAATTCTCATGTTAAACCTTGTCACGTGTTGGCCTTTGACCTTCAGCAGGAAAAAGTAGAGCTTAAAGCTCTACTGGACCTCTGAGCACTAAAGAAATGTATAGAGAGTTTTCATGGGCACCAGGTTATCAAACACTGTAACCTAACCAGTCAAAGTATCCAGCCTGCAATCTATATTCAAACGCTTCACGGTCACAACAGCGAGACGGTTGATTGTTAGAATTACTTAGGACTCTGGCTGGATGATAGACTTACTTCTCAAAGCCTTGTGGAATTAAAGACAAATATATTTTCTAACATATTTATATATAATCTATTATAATCGCTATTATTAACATTTAGTGATATGCGGAGTATTGATGCTGCTACAGACAGAAACTCACATTTAACTATTACATTTGTGCTCAGCAGCCTTCAGTCCTCAGTATTTTCATTTATTTAATAAAATATAATTATTTGATGTTTCTGTAACGGAACAATAATGCTGCATCGATTAGCCACACCCTCACCCCCAGCAACTACACCAGTACATTTTTGTTTAATTTGTGATCCTGTATAATGTGTCCTATTATTTAGTGGCTGTTTACATTTTTATGTGTTTTGTACACAGGTCTCTCTTGAAAGCGTCAGTCACAATGAGACTACCTGTTTAAATAAAGGATACAATAATAATAATAATCTGTTAAATACTGTGCAGGTCAGAAATGGACTGAATGGATCTGCTTTAAAGTTTAGTGGTGCAAGTTTTAGTGCTGCTGTTACCGATGCACACAACAGCAACAACCACACGTGTTCACAATCAGAAGTCAGAGAATGAATAAAACTTTATTCTGTGAAGACCAGTTTATAGAGGAGACTTTCCTCCACTCAGAGGTGCTACAGTCATCTGAACATGTTCCACAGCACTCGAGACAAATGCCAACGGATTATCGTGAACAGGTGGATCTGAAATCATCTGATGGTCCGTTTTACATGCAGGTTCTATTAATAGGAATCAAACACCTACACAGAAACTAGCTTCTCTGAGGCACAAAAGGCCAAAAAAGCTGCCATCTCTGTAGATGAAACAGTGTGCTGGAAACATCCTCGCGGATTTGTTGCACAACCACAGTTATCCTCGCACATGCCTCTTCATCAATCCCGTTTAAGTTTGTGCTGAGATCTGAATCTGTCACTTTACTTTTCGCCTCGGGGTGGGACCCGGTCCTCAGAGCTTTCACTACAGATTTTACAGCTGGATCCAGCCAAAGCCGGCAATTACCCAGCAGTCCCTTCCCACTGCTGGCATACCTCATCTTCAGCAATTAGCACAGAGGGTGAGATTCTACACGCTGCTTTGATCAAACACACGACATGCTGCAGAGGCAGCAAAATACAGCTGAGACGCCTCTAATGAAAGAAAATGAGACGTTATTAATGCTTGATAACGTTAATCAGCAAATCGGCGAGCGCTCTCTCGCTCGCCGATGCCACTGGAGTCCCGCAGGGATGCCTCAGCTGGAGGTAAGAAAACATTTGAGATGCACTAATGACTGGAAAGCTCGTACACATCCATCCCGCGTGTGAGCACTGCACAATCGCTGAGGCAGCAGCACGGAAAATAGATGGACGCAATCTAGCTCCAAGTCTGACATAAAGTATTAAAGCACCTATTTATTTAGGTTCTTTGGGCTTTTATTTTGACAGAAAGACCAATCAAAGAGCCACCGTTGTGCCTGAATACACGACTGTAAGCGGGAAAGCCAATTACGCTCCTCAAAGCCGAGCTCATCGCATTGACGTTACCCTCTCACACTTTGTTGATGTGACAATCAAGCACTTGGGTTTGGAGGGGGGGGGTGCACTGTCAATAGTCATTCCACTTGTACGCAAAATCCAATTTTTGCAGCTCCTTCATCTCTGGCAGCGCTACAATAGCAACGGAGTTTGTCAATGGGCTCATCTTTTGCAGTTTGGTTGCCCTTTCTGGATGGATCGATGGACGGCTGCGCGCTTCCTTAAAAGTCAAAGCAACAAGGTAACCGTGCTGCAAGTATGAGACCAGCGGGGATCAAAGATCTCCAATAAGTTCGGCGCAACAAAAGGTTGCAGCTGTTCAGGCGGCGCACTCACAGCCAGCGAGTCTGAACATCACATCACAGGCTGTTTGAAGATGCTATTCAGGGAGAGTCTCCTTTTTGTGCTGCAAACAGCTCTGCTTTTGAAGACACTTCCGTGAAATGGCAAATTGCCTGCACTTATGTGGAGCCTTTTAGCAGTAGATGGGTTCTTACAAAGTGGTTTTACAATGTGTTTCCCTTTCACGCACACAAACGGCTGCTGCCTTTGGGAGCAACTTGGGGTTCAGTGCTTTAACTCAAGGACACTCTGGCTCTCCCGCCCATCGCCTGTGCAACAATACCTCCTGACCTTTGCATCATTAATTATAGTTGAGAGCCGGTGTTGGGTCTCCGGGGCGGATGCTTCCACAGCTCTGGCGGCGGGTCGTGGTGAGCGAGACGGACGACAAACTGCTGATGTAAACAAATGCAGACTTCTCCACAGTAAACTAGCTTTCCCTGCTAATCCGCGGCAAATCCTTCGAGAGCCAGTGGGGCCATTTTGGACAGCACCCCGTAGTAGTCATTTGCATTCATCGGAGGAATGCACAGGGGAAGTGCCAGACCGAACACAGCACTGTGAACAGAAATGATGTCACAGAGCACCCCGAACAAAGCCTCTGTTTTAATTAGATAACACAGCGTCAATTCAAAGGATTCAACGGAGCACGGCGCTCGCAGAAAACAGGAGAGATCGGTGAAAGGAAAAGTTGCAGACTGATTAGGAAGAGCTGGACAGACTCAGAGTGGGCAGGAAGGGGGTTTCTCGGCTGATAAAGAGTCACCTCACCTGTGATGGACTTCAGAGTTGCATTTTTTCTTTTTTTTTTTGGGGGGGGGGTGGGGGGTGCAGCACTGACAAGATGCACATACAGTACCCAGAGGTTACTGCCTCCACTGCTAGGCTGGAATAATAATGAGAAAGCATAGAGCAGAATATTCATAGGCTGTCACATTACAGTGATTCTTGAAGAGCAGGGTGCATACAATATGAGGTATAGTGCAAAGGTGGGGGAGGTGGGGTGGGGGTGTGTAAAGGACTCCATGCAGACAGGCTTCTTGAAGTGCCTGAGCTCCGGTCAGCTGTTATTAATCACACTCCAGCCTGTAGAGAGAAGCAGACACTTTCCATTCATCTTTAATTAGCTGGGATTTTTACAGGAACACTCGCAGCCGGAGGGCGCACCTGTTGCAGGGAGGACTCTACATGAGTTTGAGCTGCTGCATTAAAACATCAACATTTAATACAAACAATTCACGGGCATCTACAGGTGTCCTCCCGCCCAGCAGAGCACGGCTCGGGAAATTTAATATGCGCCGTAAACTATTATTAATTCCACCTGTAAAAACATGTCCGTTCCCATTCACATAAATACTAAAAGTAAGCAGGTGCTTTTCACTGTTGCGGGCTTACCTTGAGAGTCTCTATGTCCAGAGTAGCCGACTGCTCCATTTTCCAATGGCATTTGTCACACTTACATATTTCCACAAAGTTGACGCGAACGCATCAAATTCAGCTCCTCCGCCGCGCTGCTTCGCCGCACTTCTTCACACTCATGAGGAGGAAAGAAAATGCCTGATGTTTCAGGTTATAGTCGTCATGTATGTATGTCAACAGTACAGTTAAGTTGTTTAAACTGTATTTTGAACGGAAACCAGTGTTCAAACAGGCTGCGGTCTAATTAACGCGCAGCGGTTTGTGCGCTCCCCCTCCGCAGCTCGCTTCGAGCCGCTTCGCTCTCCCTCAAAACTCAACGAGCGGCAAGTGAGACCGAATCACCTGCGGGACATCCGCTGCTGAAACTTCAAAATAAGAGTCGGGAGCTGGTGACGCCTATACGCTGCTCAGAGAGAGGCAACCACATGTTGTTTTTGTTACAAGCTAATTAATTACCTGTGTAGTTTCTGAGTCATCCGCGTCACAGTCGTCTCTGGAGCTTGAAAACAGTGACTGGACTTCTTTAAAGTTTCTTGAAGATGTTTCACCTCTCAATCGAAAGGCTTCTTCAGCTCTAAAACCGTTCATCTCCCTCCCATCTCATGTCCGTCGCGTCCTCCTCTGCACATCCACAGGCCTACTTTGTAATCTTCTCTCCTCCTGCCTGGTTGCTCCATCTTCAATATCCTTTGTCCATTACATCCACTGTCTGTCCTCTGCACATGCCTCTCCGTCGCTCCCACATGCTCTGGTGTGCTCATTTCCGATCCGGTCCATTCTGCTCACTTTCAGTGAAAATCGTAACATTTTCAGCTCAAGCTCGGCCTTGTGTCTTTATGTCAGAGAAGTCTCCAAACCAGACATCATAGCAGATCTCACTACCACGCTGTAAGCCTTCCCTTTCACTCTTGCTGCTATCCAGCCTGCCTGCACTCTTTTCTTGTGCGCCATCCATTGCTTTGGTTGACCCCTGGTTGACCCCAGGCAGTTAGAATCACCTACCTTCACTATCTCCACTCCTTGCAACTTCACCTTTTCATCTGCCTCCCTCTCGCTGATCCACTGGTCCTGCTAAAATCTATAAAACAGAAACTGAACAGGTTGAACAGACTTAACTGAATGCAGAGTAGACCCAAATGGGTTCGAGAATAAAACAAACCATCACAGAGAGATGCAGAATGGCAACAAAGAGACAAAGAATAGCACACAGAAAGGTTAAACAACCAAAATAAAGCACACAATCATCAAAATAAGACAAATAAGACAAAACATGTAAATTAAATGCCACATGAACAAAATGAGAGACAAAACAGCCTTATAAGATGCAAAAACAGACACTACATGGTTATATGTTTTTTTGTTTTTTGGTCCTCTGTGCACAGATTTCTCAACACTCGAGTAAAATTACATGACACGTGGCTTACTGGGACACTTGAATAGATCAGCGGTCAAAGCTGTTAGTAACACTCAAGCTCTCTTACAGTGGATGAGAAAGGCTGGGATGAAGGATGCACATACAGTGCATGAAAATAAGGAATTGTAAATCAATAGTGTGCCATGACAAAAGTATATAGTTTTAATCTGAAAATATAATACTGTTCAATTTCCGGATTATTCCTCGCGAACTGTGGTTGACTTTAGAGAAGTTAATGGACAATACGGCGCCAAAAATTTGGCTATTCTAAGTGAGTCTAACCCGTCCAAAACTGATGAGCTAATCATATGAACCCAGAAGAAAGACGGCAACACAAAAATCTAATTTAATCTGACACCAAAGTAAGTATCCGGTGTTTCTTCTCCGTTAAAGGGCATCAATTTAACCGGCTCACGCTGCTGCGCTATCACTTCCCAAAGGTTGGTGATTGCTGCCCCCTGCAGGAGGCACAGCGACAGTGCAGCTAAAGGGAGGCGCCGCTGTAAGTGTGAAACAAACTACAAAGTCGGTGGGTTTCTGGAGGTCATTAGACTGGTCTTAAAATCTGAGATAAATACGAACACGCATCCGACAGTCTGCAGAAGGCCAGTCGGTCTATGCTGCAGATTGCCCCTCTTCATAGGGTTGCAGTTCATTTCAGCATGTGTATACTGGGGTGGGGGTTCAGCCAGACAAATGCAATCCACCCCTGATCTCCCGAACTGAAGGACTAGTAATCGACTCTGGTTCATTTCGTTCATCATCGCAGGGATGTCAGACGCCAAGCAAATAATAGCACAGAAAAGGTAGACCGCCCTCCCTCCTCTCCCGTGCGCTGCTTATTTTTGGAACAGTGACAGCTGGAAATGAAGATGTCCTATCATATTTTCGATGTGTTGCACTGGCTGAGGTTGTAGCAGCCAGGTGATAATCAATATGCGTCATGTGGCCTTCGTGTGTTTGGATGATGATCTCATAAATCGCCGTTTGTGTGTCCCCGCAGTGCTAAAATCGCCGCTGGAGCCGTTGTGTGTGTTGAAAGCGAAGTAAGAGGAGATGTGACCATTGGTGAGGCTGATTTTATTACTACCTTTCAAAAGAAGAAGAAGGAATAAGTGTGCTGCTGCTTTGGGCTCCGGTGAATCCAGCTGTTCTTCTTTCACAGGTGCTAGAACAGTGGTGCACCCCAAAGCGCGGATCATAGCAGAGGCAGGGCCTATAATTATCGGAGAGGGTAATCTAATAGAGGAGCAGGCGCTTATTATTAACAGGTAAGCAATAAGTGCGTGTGACTTTACACTCTCGTCTCTGTTTTTCTGCGTGATCGTTACATTTCCACTCATTTATTGTCTGGTAGTTATCCGGAGAATATAATGCCAGACTCAGAGGGAGCTGAGCCGAAGACCATGACAATCGGGACTAACAACGTGTTTGAAGTCGGATGCGGTATCCTTTGCAGGAACAATAGCCTTTCTTTTTCTTGCAGTTGCTTGATAAGTTCAACTGTTTCTTTAAGGTTATTTAGATACGCCGTTGTCCTTATAGAGTTTGTCCACCAGAGGGCACCAACAGGCCGTGGCTACTGTGTACATACAGTACAGGGCGAGTGAACCTGTGAACCTGTTCCGCTCATTTCTGTCTGCTCCAAACTCCTGTTTATGGACTGAAAACTGCATTTCAATGAAAATTCCTGGAGTTGTTGGGGTTGATACAAGGAAGAACTGGTTAGGTTTTGGTGGGGATCCGGGTCACAATCTGGATCCAGGAATTTTCAAAAGGATCCCGTGAAACGGGGACAACATTCACACATTCACATATTTGTGCTGTCTTAAAGTTTTGAACCAAATTGACAAAACTATGTGCAAATATTACTTATGGGCCCAAGAACATATGATTTCATATTAAAGGTCAAAGGTCAACAACCTTATCTAATCATTGCTGAAATTATTGTATACTGTGTATACAATACACTAATAATTCAAAGTGAATTACAAACTACACAAAAATCACATATTCAATTACGACAAATAACTGCAAAAGTTAGTTTTTCTTTGTTTCATTTTGTTTTTGTGTTTTTTTTAGAGGATGTTATTAGGGTACACAAACATAAAATATGTCCAGACTCTACATACCATTATCTGTCCATGTGATCTCATTTTTATACATAAAAATATTAAATCATATTTTACAGTAAATTTCCAGTTTTTGTGATCTACAGTAGTAATTTCTGGTGTATGACATCACTGGGTGGTATCTGTGGCAGCGTAGTATCAGCACGCAGACAGTTTGGGGTGGGCTCTGCTGACGGCCTTTCTAGGGTTTTAACTCGAAGGTTTCAAACGGTGCCCGTTCTTTGAATTATTGTGGTTTAGTAGATAAATAATCACACGTAGCACTTTCATTAATGATTAAACTTCTGATTAAAAACTACAAGGTTTTGTGAAGTTAAGATAACAAACACTGAAAATATTGCAAAATCCGGTTGTTCTTGATTGTGCCATTGCTCGTTTTTGTGCACAGTCGGTATTCTCGGTTCGCGTCTTTTAAGGAAAATTCATCTCAGATCCTTTTTCATTATTATTGTTTATTAATAATGAAAAACAATCAAAACTTGCGTGGCACCAAAACTTTGAGAACATCTAAAGAAAAAGAGCATTTTCCTGATTGGCTATCCCTTTCAGACAAAAGGACTGAACATGGATTACTTGTACATATGATGACCTTATTATTTTTAAATTTACCCACAACTGTAACAACACATGTGACAGAAAATAAGAAAAAGCTGAATTGTTATGATGTGTTTAGAAAACAGCAACTTAAGCCGGTTGAAATCCTTAAAGATTCTGCCACAGTCTCTCAAGCTTTGAAAATTGGCGACAACAACGTGATCGAGTCCAAGGGTGAGTGCT
The DNA here is from genome assembly GCA_015052665.1 of Apistogramma diplotaenia. Lineage (NCBI taxonomy): Eukaryota > Metazoa > Chordata > Actinopteri > Cichliformes > Cichlidae > Apistogramma > Apistogramma diplotaenia. The sequence continues at coordinate 42,727 of VOQJ01003902.1, forward strand.
GTGTGATGTGCTGTGCAAAAGCCGCCCATCATTTCTTCATGTTTTGCTTCCAAGCAGCCACACTTCTGCCCACCCAGCACTGACCCGTGCATCATTCGAGCACACAGGCACCTAACTCACCGGGTGAACCAGTGTTGTGTCTACGCAATATTAAATTGCATCGTTGTTACGAGCAACCGGTCACAAAACGCATCATTTGTTTCCATTTCTTTAGTTGAATCTACAAAAATATGAAGATGATACAGACTGACAGGCATAAAGTAATATTTCATATTTCATTTTTTAGTATGCTAATGATCCCAATTACACTGCCAGTGGAACCTGGATAGAAAAAAACACACAATATTATACTGTACTGCATTAAAATCAATGCAAAAAATTAATTTTTTTTTTTAACCATGAGCCCAATTTTTGCAATTTTTTTTTTTTATTTCAATTTCCCACTTGTTCTGGGAGGGACTTTGT
>VOQJ01003902.1:43211-58605 GCA_015052665.1 Apistogramma diplotaenia
GTACTGCATTAAAATCAATGCAAAAAATTAATTTTTTTTTTTAACCATGAGCCCAATTTTTGCAGTTTATTTTTGTCATATCAATTCCCAGCTGATCTCGGGAGGAACGTGATCCTGACCAGCGGCTGCATCGTCGGCGCCTGCTGTCAGATCAACACGTGCGAGGTCGTGCCGGAGAACACGGTCGTGTACAGTTCGAACTGCATCAGGCGTGTGCAGAGTGAGAAGCCACAGGTCAGTGCTTCGCTGGCGCTCTGTTCGTTTGTTCGCACGCTTGTGTTCCCAGGGACGGCCCTGTTTATCTTCTTATTTTGAATCACGCAGCCTCAGACCCTGCAGCTGGACTTCCTCATGAAGATCCTGCCCAACTACCACCACCTGAAGAAGACGGTGAAAGGAAACGGCACGCCTGTGAGAAACTAACGAGGATCCAGAGGAGTGAAACCTCCTGCAGTCCCCAGCACCTCAACACACAGACACCTTAAACGCTTCACTTCGTGCATGCTTATCGTACAGGTTCATATTTGTCTGTGGTCATCTTCATTCTGCCACTGAGAACAGCCATGTACTACTTTTGCACTTTTGCTTTTAGATCAATATTGTGAAATGGCAAATGCATTATGCCTATTTATGTTAATGTCTCATGTATATTTATAAATGTTCTAATAAAATGACATCATTAATGCAGTAAAGATCAAAATAGGATTCCTTTCAAGCTCAATTACTTTATAGGGCACTTGTTTTTTGACCACTAGGAGGTACTACTGGGCAGCTGTAGCCTGAAGGCTTTGTTTCATCAGGTGATGCAAAATATCCAATTAAAGCAGCTTTTATAAATAACACGACTAAAAATATCTGGGTTTTTTTTATGCCAGAAATACTCAAGTAATCAAGTTTGAAGGTGGTTTAAAAATAGTCCTTTCAAAGGAACTGTGATCTGGCTGTAATCTCATTTATCATTTAATAAGTGCTGTTACCGAGCAAAAGTGATGCCTTTAGAGATAAGGGTGGGTGTGGTAGCCCCCTTCTTGGATTTGTTGGGTTGCCAGTCATGTGCCCTCCCACTTGCAGTAGCCAAATTGGTGCCGTGGGTGGGTACAGTGGGAATTCCAAACAGAGCGTGGTTCATTGTAAATGACACGGGTGTGGTTGCATTTCTGCTGCAGGATGGGTCTGAATAATGCCTGGCCCTCCCTTCGTCGTGCATAAGCCCCCTTTTGGGGGCGGGGGTGCTCCCATCTGTACCACAGACACAGATTTGGATGCGGATGTGTGTGTGTGTGTGTGTGTGTGTGTGTGTGTGGTGGACAGTCAGCAGAGCATCACCACCTGACATAAAAAGTTCAGAAGTCACAGTTTACAGTTGTTTCCTTTAGCTGTAAAACAAGCTCGGGGCCACTGCCCATCCTCTTCACTTTACAGGGCTGGTGTCGAGCTCAGTGCACGCTACAGCAGCTCCCTGCAGGAGGCCCACAGCTGGTGTCACACACTGCCAATACTCATTTGAACATGTCACGGTGGAATCCCACGAGGGGTCCGCATCAACCTGGGAGCTAATTACTTCAGCAGAGGAGTGCAGCCGGGGCCACGTCTAGGCTCCTATCTGTTCTCACTTCTTCTGTCTTGCTTTCTTTTTTTCCCCACTACCCTCGTTCTTTATTTTGGGGTGTTGCCGATGCGTCAGTTTACTTTAATGTGACGAGGGAGACAGATGCTGCGCACAGTTGCATGGATGTGCAGAGTGATAAAGACCTCATGGGGGCTTGTGTGGCCTTTAATCTGCAGTGAGTTCTTACACTGGCAAAATGGACATGATGATAGCAACTCGTGGCAGGAATTTGAGAGGAAGTTCAAATGTTGTGCTATATTTGGAAGCAGCTATTTATACGCCTTTCTTACTGTACTGTTGTGAAACTGAATTATCCAGCTCCCACTTATTTGTGAAAGCAGGCTGCTCCAGACTGCATTGTTATTCACTTTTTAAAAAATATCTCAAGTTATTATTTGGCTTTAGCTGCAATATGCAACATTCTTTGAAGAGTCAATAATATCTTAAACCAAAGGAAGCCTGTTATTTTAGGGAAGACAGTGCTGGATACTGAGAAGGCTGCTGGAAAAATGTGAGTGAGCACCGTTTGGAAATGTATGAAGCTACTACTGTTTAAGTCACTGTTACGGTGCTTTGAGGAACACATGCAGTCCTGGTTTGAGCCACTGTAGCCAGTCATGTTCAAACAGGCCACCAGTTGCTTTTAGAGGATATAAAAGCTTTCTGACAGCTGACCTTTGCATCCAGGTCGAAAAGTGAAATGTGACCTATAGGCCACAGTGATTTCCATTGCAATCCCACAGAAATAATTAATTTCATCGCGACGGGGACCCGCAGACACTGGATGTCGTGCCTTTTTAGCCGTGTTAGCAGCCCCGGCTCGGTGGATTGCATCATCTCTCGGTTGGCGCGCCACTTTGGTCAGGACTGGATTGCTGTGGCCGTGTTGTTTCGGTACTTTAGTTTAAGACTAAATACCAAATGACACAAAGGTTGAAAAGTGCAGAGTGGTATGCCACTCCTGGTTCAATGGCATATGTCAAAGTATTGCTGCTATCGGGTGGTATGTTGCTGCTATTCCACTAATAGTCACTTTTCAGTGGCAGGTGCTGCTTGATGCTGCTTAACTATTGGCTGTCACTTCAAAATGCACATTGAGTGGCAAAAGATGTGTGACTTTACAGTAGAGAAAACACTAATAATTGGAATGATAACTGATGGATCACTTCCACTGAGGTACCCAGCAAGTCATTACAGCCACAAGCTGATCTTTACACTTATGTGACATTTAAAGGCAAGTCAACTTTTTTCATCTCGTTCACGTCAAACAGGACCCCGAAATAAAACTGCAGTTCCTCTAGTGGCCACTTGAGAATGACAAGAAAAAAAGATTCTCATGATAAAATGGCCAATTTTACAGCATTTACAGCATCAAACAGCATGTTTTTAATGCTGTTTACAGCCTGGTACAAAAAAACATGGTTTTGGCCTTTGTGGACAATTCTCCCCTTCAGACCTTCGACCAAAACTGGAACCAATGTGTGCTAACTGGAGTCACGTATTTGGACCTTCCCACTCTGTGTTGTTGGAGCCATTTTGGACATTTAATGGTGTCATCTGACAAATTTTAAGGCTTGCTCTGCGGTGCAGACTATCCAAGAAATTCAAGGTCCACAACACTTCCACAGAACTGAGTCCTGAAGTCCTTGGTTAACCCCTCTGATTCATGGCATTGACCTTAGAGCCCATGTACCGATGCTTCTCGTGATCCAGAGCCACTCACTGTGCCATGTTTACCAGCTCTGGAGGGAACCAGTGGTGACAGTTGTTGAGATTAAGACGGCAGGACATCTCAGGCAGCCCTGACTGCGAAGCTTGCTCTAAATGCTTCCATTTGCCACAGAATATTTTCCTCCCTCCTCCTCCTCTCATCCATTGCCCTTGCCTTGCCTGAGCAATAGCCTTTCTGCATAGTAATGCTCGCATTTACATAAACGAATTCTGCATTTTGCCATTTTTTATGTGCACATATGCTATTGAAATAAGCAGACAACGGACAAAAGACAGGAATGTGTAAAATAAAGAAATGGGGCTCAGCATCCACACGGAGATGTGTCTCCATGGAGATTTATTCAAAATACACTATTTGAGGACATGTTTATTGGACTGCAAAGCATCATTTTATAAAAACTAACAACATGATGCCTTAAAATGGTGACTTCACAAAATCAATCAAAAAACAAGTAGCAGAAATGACAGTGATCATACACAATTTATTTTCACTGTAAGCTACATATGCAACATATGTGCTGAGTAATTCTGCTCAAAGCCAACTGCAGGAAGCAAACGACCCTTTTTTTAGCCTGAGTGTTGGTCAGTAATGATTAAAGGCAGCGGGAAGGAAAAAGGCTTCAGGGGCCTGGTTTTATTTTAACCTTTTATTAGTTCCACTACACAGCTAAAGAGAACTTACTTAACTTCACAAACTTCCCTTTAACCTGTCCTAAGACATTTTAAGATCACTCAACAACATTCAAAAGGAACATTAAAGTGTGTAACATTGACTTGTGTCAGCAATTGGGAATTTAAGCCTCGGAGACACACTTAACACGCCTGTGTTCTCTACCTAAACCCTCCTCCGCCCAACGAACCATAAAAGTTTATGGCAGTATCTGTTAGCAAAAGGCACAAACCTTTGTCAGGGATTCTTTACCGTCACACAACTGCAGGCCCGTCTGTGCATCATGCAGACACAAAGGTCTTTGGATGAGTCGGGTTAGGCTCATTTATGGACATTGACCCCACCTGTGTAATCTCAAGAGATGCAATTCATGATGAAGCTGAATTTGTTCGACTCCAACAGATTTTTTTTGGTGTTGTTGAAATATTAACCTGACCTTGAATCAACCTTTCAGTCTAACAAGGATTCTCAGAACAACAAAGAAACTTAAATCTATATGGTGACACTTTTCTGGCTGCTGTCTGAATCTCTTTTCACAAGCAATTGAATAAGAAGCAGAATATAAGTTAAGCTGTGATGGTAGTGTTTGTTTAGCTCGTGGTTTAGCTATGCCATACCAGTCGCTAGCTCCTATTATTTGGTTTATCGCCAATCCCTGAGCAACTGCTGCATTCCTGCCAGCCTGAGGTGCAGGGCGATCGCTGTAGGAAAGGCTTGTTAAGAACTAACAGGCTGCTGAAATCATTCCTTATCATTGCCGTTGTTAGCATGTTGCTACAGCTTTTAGCTCAAAACACACCAAAAACTGGCTACCCTGAGTTCCTTTAGAATTTGGTTGTGGATCGATGTGGTGATTGGGTGGAATGATTAATGACACAGCACTTTTTTCTGTAAACTCAGTCCAGGAAAATCTGAGCAGTGTCTGAAATTATCAGATCCTGTCTGACGCCAACAATGTCATCAGGTGGCTGTGTGATCGGGTCCTAATGCCAGCCCTAATCAGTCTCCACTTATTCCAACAGCCTCTGTAAATTTTATAAATCCCCATATTCATACTCTGACTTGACTACCAATAAAAACTGTACTTTATGGTTCTTGCTGAAACCCAGATTGATGGTCCTGGAAACACAGAGCTGATTGAAGCATCACCCACTAATTATAATGTTCAATATTGCACCTGTACAAAGAGGATGGATGGTGGGATCGCTGATATATGTAACATTTGACAGTTATATGAGTTTTTAATTTTCAATGTCAATATTCTCAAAGTCTGTGTGTTAAGTACCAGTCAGGGTTCAGAACCAGTCATCAGTGACCTAAAGAGCAACAGTGACTCTCAGGAAGTCTCTCGACACTGCTGCTCATGATATTTTAATTCAAAGACTTCAACAGGTCAGGTTCTTGATTGGCTCTCATCACATCTAAAGGGCAGAGGTTTTTATGTTTCAGTTAGCAGTTTTAGATCTGCACAAATACAGGTTCAGTCAGAGGTTCTTCATGGGTCTGTCAGATCAGCTCAACAACAGTGTGTAGAGAGCTTCATGAGTGGGTTTCCATGCCTGAGCAGCTGCATCCGAGCCTGACATCACCGAGCACAGTGCAACGCGTCGGACGCAGTGGTGTAAAGCACGCCGCCACGTGTTCTCTGGAGTGACAAATCACGCTTCTCCATCTGGCAATTGGATGGTTGAGTCTGGGTTTGGCGGTTGCCAGGAGAACAGTAGTTGTCTCACTGCATAGTGCCAAGTCTAAAGTTTGGTGTGGGGTTGTTTTTTTTAGGAGACTGTTTTCACTGTCTGTGTCAAACACAGCAAGTTTGCATGTAAACAAAATGAGCTACATAAATAAAATTGACATTGCCACAAATATTTGGATTACTGAGCAGTCACGCAGGTGTACCTAACAGAGTCGCCGGTGAGTGTGAGTGTATACTGCCTGTGTTGATGTTGCTGACATAATGTTTCATGTGTCGTGGCTTAAAATAAAGTCTGAATCTCACTGCAGAAATGAGAGAAAGCATTATCTGCATCTTCCAGACATCAATGCCGCCATGTTCACATTCTTTCTTGTTTTCTATTCTTAGCAGCATTGCACAAACTAAGTCAGGTATCACCTCCTTTTGTCCACACTGTAGAGGAAGTGTTTGTCTTTCAGTTTTTCTGGAATTGTGAGTCATCACAGCGACTTCTGTGTCTAGCGTTCCTTCCATGTTACGGCAGGTCAAAGGGTTATGAAATGGATATAAAAGATAGATTCTGCTTATTAGTAAAAATCAGAGTAAAACAGAGACTATGACTTAACACAGTATGCACAAAAATGATGCACAGACGCTGCCCAGAGGCAAAGGCATACCCGAAAAGACACAGGGGAAAAAAGAGAGAGAAAAAAAAGGCTGCAATGGCTTAGTATAGTTAAAATACAAAAGGATTTATTGCAGCAAAATGGTGTCTCTGAAGGCAGCAATCTCTCTACACATGACTTGAAAGGATGGAAAGGAAGGAGAATGAGCTTGCCTATTAAAAGCAGGCTTTGAAAAAAAAATACTGGTATTGTCACATGGTGTGATTTTTGTGTTGCACGGAGGTGCAGTAATTAATTAGAGCTTTGGTTGTGAAGAGGCCACTGAAAAAAAGCACTGGGCAAAGTGAAACAAAGCACCAAACCTCTCTAGGCCAATTAGAGAGGGTCAATCTGACCACAAATTGCTCATTAGTGATCTTAGAGGAAGATCAAAGGGCACTAAGAATAAGGGAGAAACACTCTGTATCAGTAAGTCCAAGGAATGAAATGACCTGGCTCCGATCCCAAGGAGAGCCACTTAGCCCAGATCACTCAGAGGGGTGATGTGCGTCTGCTCGGCCAAACTCTGATCTGCCAGGTTTGCAGACAGGCCTGCTTGTTTTTACAGCTGATGTCTAGGCCGATTGCATTGTTCACACTTTTTTAATTGTTGTTTTGTTTGTGTTTTTTTTTCCTTTTTGGTAATACTGGACAAAGTAACTGTGGCGAGCAGCTGTAAGGAGTTTGCCTTTGAGATGCTGGAATGCAAAGAAAGGGTGTGGAAGCGCTGCAGGCGAAGCAAGACATTGTTGAGTCATCTGACTGCAGTGCTCACCGAGCGGATTGCAACAACCGCAGGGGATCCACCGCCGGTCAATACATCGGAAATGTGTCATGATAGATTCCCGTTTTGGGGTTAATATCAAGCTGGCGTTTTAGCTCTGAGTCACTGATCCAGGAGATGATCCGTGTCTCAATCCTCAGTCCTGCTTTTGTTGTTGAATAACTTGTTACAGAAAGTTCTCCAGTTCTTGCAGCACTGCTTTGACATATTGGGAAACAGTGGGGAGATAGTGGGAAAATGTTAAGCTCCAGTTACAGCTTTAGCCTTGCATGAAGACTGGAAAAAGTGGGGAAACAGCTAGTTTGCCTCTGTGAACAGGTCACCTCTAAAATGGACTAATTATTGTGAGCACTAATGTGTTTAACAAACAAACAAACAAAGTAGGTGTAAAAATGACACTTTAAGTGTTAGAAGAAGTTGCATATTGGGCTGTAATATGGCCCGCAGTCAGTAACTTCCTGGATACTTAAATGGTCATCTGGCAGCACTGAATCACTTTTATGTGTGTTTTTTTTTTTAATAAAAAAAAAGATTATGGGCCCCACTGAAAGATTAGTTCATTAATTTATCTGCAAAAGGGCTTTCGAGTGGTCAGTAAGACTGGAGCAGTGCTACTGCACATGGATACATTCCACTTTCATTTCCACAAGAAGCTATTTTCACACATGCACTCCTGACCTCTGCTTTTCTAGACTTTTCCCAAAGGAGATGCAGGGAAAGGTGCAAATGACACACACTGCGTTGCCAGCTCCCTGGTACGAAATCCGTGTGAAGTCTGATTGTGAGATTGCAAGAATAGCGCAGGTAATTGTCCAAGTGATGATGATGATGATGATGTTGCGTCCTGCCTCCTTTCCTCTCCTCCAAGCAGCTCCCTGAGCTAGACCAACCTGAGCCTTTTCCAGCGTGTTACATATGAGGAAAGAAATCTCCGGACAACGCTGAGACCTTAACCCGCCCGGCGTTATCTGCTGTCCACATGTGCAAACATCTGAGGAAATTTCTCAGCAGGACTCATTTCAAAGACCCTCGGGAAAGGTGGTGAAATTAAGACGTGAGCTTTGGCCGTGTTGATAGTTTTTGTTTTTAGCTCTGAACAGAGCCAGGTTAGATTTTCTTTGTACTGAGCCAAACTGACTGGCTGCTGATTGATTATAGCTTGAGATCTGACCTTCTTTCCCAACTCTTTAACAAGGCGGGGTCCAATTAAGTGAGATTAATATGCGTGTTATTTCGCTTCCTATTAACTCTTAAAGAAAGAAAGCTTCTTTGACCAGCCTGCCTGACATTGCTGCTTTTTGTTAACCTAGCAGCCCCTTAGATAACACAGAGATATCTTCATGTTGGGCTGGAGCATGTCAAAGCTCGCTGACATGTTACCCAGGACACCGTGACCAGTTCGTCTCCCCGCCTGCTCCTCCTTCTCCTTCCCCCCTCTGTGTGTGTGCGTGTGTGTGTGTGTGTTCATGGTGGTGGGCACCCTCCCTCTCTGAGCATCAGACCACACAGCTCAGCCCTGAGACCTGTCAAACACAGCTGGGACATCTCCCCCACCACCACCACCACCTCTCTCCCATCCTCTCCTCCTCCTTCCTACCTCTCCTCCTCCTCCTCGCTCCCCAGACTCAGGCTGGAAGCTTTGATACAGGGGTGTCGAGAAGCATGGGGAACATTTCCATTTTTATCTGCTTCGAAGACTCCGAGACCCTCCTCCCTCTCTCATCATTCCGAGCTGCTTCTCATCAGCATAAAAGACTCTGCCGTGTCCCTTCTTCATTGTGCATGCTTCAGATGTGGCGTAATTGATATAGACATGATCAGGGAGGGGAAAGAGGAGAAATCTGAGAGACCCATCCATGACGACTGCTTTCCCTTCTTTTGTTGCTTTTGAGGTGCAAGTTCAGCAAAAAAAAACGACTCGCTCTGTTTTCTGCAGCGGCTGTCATAAAAAGCGAGCTTCTGTCCCGAGCAATAAATGTCACGCAACATATAGTCAAAGTCCCCCCCCACTACGGAGCTACTGTCAGCTCCTGAACTTTTCACGGCAGAATACAAAGCGAGGCAGTTGCTCAAAATAAATGTTTTGAAACGGGAAAGCAATTCAAGGCCGCCTTGTCACCCGAACAGAGCTTTTAAGGCTGTTTTGCAGCCCCCTCTGTAGACAACAGCAGGCGTACCAATAAAGTTTTTAGTGTTTCCACATCTCCCGTTGCTGTTGCTGCAACATTATTTCCATACCTCCAGGGTTTAGCTGCTCAGAGGTCGTAAATCAGACTGGGTAAGCTCACCGTGGAGCACAGCAACTAATCATGTCCCAATCTTGAGCACTTTACAGGTGTTATTGCCAGTTCCTCTTTACATGCGAAACCTGCCCTGCTCATTGTAAATCCAGACAGAGATGGGTTCGCCCGAAGCTGCTCAGAGGCCTTGAACTGATGAACTAGGAGCCACTGTGTGCACGCCTCAGTGGGTGACAAGTCATCTTACACTCATCTTGTTTACGAGCGAACCTGGTGGTATGCAATGCAGCTGAGTTAATCAGTCAACAGGTTATAGATACATGGTAAAATAAGTGACTGTTCAGTTCTGACACGTAAAACTGCACATCTCAACAATACAATGCGAGTCATAGCTGCTTCCTGCCCTGCTGCCAATCAGGGTAGACTGTGGAATGGCTTTAGGTCTGCTCATGTGTCAAGTATCAGTGTAAAAACAAAAAGACTCTGTATAAAAGACAGTGACAAGACACAATGTCACACACCTCGGCACAGTGGTGCAGTGATTTGCACCGTTTCCCCACAGCAATAAAGCTTTGGCTTTGAACCTTGCTGACTCAGTTATACGTGACGAGTTTTCCTCTTGTCCGAGTGCAGCTGTTTGCTCCTACGGTCCGAAGGCACGCACGTCAGGCGACACTAAAGCGCCCGCAGGTGCGAATGTCAGTGAAAATGGGAGTTTTTCTCAAGAGGGACTAGAACATGTGACAGGTATGGGTGTGTAGGTGTGTGTGTGTGTGTGTGTGTGTGGGGGGGGTTAGAAATGGGCCAAAAATTTAAAACAACATGTAACATGGGTTGCTAAGTCTCGGACCATTTCAATGAATCCCAAATAGCAGCCTTGGTCTCTGTTAGCACTTCTCTCCTTCATAACACCTGTACAGACCAGACAGGCTTCAGCTCCACTAACTCCGTCTGACCTTCTGACGGAGTTAGTGGTGTTGGAGCCTTTGGGAGCATTTTTACGCAATATCCAAAAATAATAATAGTATGGGTTCTCTTAATTGTACTTACAGTGGAAGAAAAAAAAAGATGTATATATGTTATGTTAGCCCCAAATTGTTTTTGTGATGCATCTGTAGACAGTTTAAATCATGCAGGTAGCTTCCAGGTCTAAAATGAAGCCAGTGTGGAAGTGCCGTATAGCTGCATTGTAAATCAAAAAGGTGCTGTTGAGGTAGCCGCATCCATATTTCATACCGTCAAACCAGCTTGGCTCAGCTGATAACTTGGCACTTCACCCTTTAGCCAAATATGCTCATCTCTCACGCTTCATTACAGAAGTCCCCAAACCAACGTGCAATGTCGCAGGATCTGCAGCCGTCTTTTATATACAGTCTGTGGTTTTCTCAGATACTTTGAGCAAACACGATTCTTACGAACCAGGTTTATTAAAGGTGTAACATTTTGCTTATAAATGGCACCAGGAGGTGTAAAAAAGTTCTGGCCATTACCAAACACTTTTTAAAAAAAATGTGAATATTCTTTTTGCGCCTAGTATTTTACCTAGGCTCATCTGAAGGAATAGTTCTACTTTTTTCTAGGCATAATTTGTTTCAACTCTAGTACAACTTAAATATAGGATAAACATAGACACACACACACACATTATAAGAACATGCACATGTAATAAAGGCACAAGTGGAACAGCAGATGAAGGTACCGTCCTTGGCATAGAAGGAGTATTGCAAGAGTGTTCTGGTGACAGAAATAACATTCATGTGGTCCAAAGGGTGGCTGGTACTGATTTTTCCACTGAAGCTCTTACAGCACTTGATAAATCTTGATAAAGCCGAGCAGACGGTGCATCCCACCCTCTACACCACCCAAACCCCTCCCCTCGCCTCCTCCCCTCCCCTGCCGCACGCAGGAGATGGGGAGAGAAGTTTGCTGGCGGCGCGGTCCGGTGAACATTACTGTGTTTCATTTGGGAAACAGCAACAAGAGCCTCTGGAAAAAGCTTCCCAGGGAATGCCGAGGATTATCCAAGTCAACAGCAACACCAGCCGCAGCTAATTATCGCCTCTTCCCGTTTGATGACAAAAAAGAAAAATTAATGAGGTTTAGTCGTCATCATTGATGTCGCCAAATTAGTGGGAAGCTCGGGTCAGTGGGACAGCGGCCGCGCGCGGACTGTTGTCTGTCGGAGGGTGCTTTGAAATCTGTGGGTCCTGGAGAAGAAGCGCAGAGCGCAGCAGCGACAGAGAGAGGAGAGGAGGAAGACAACAAGAACGAAAGAAAAAGAAGCCCGTCCAAGTGAAAGTGATACAGAGTCCCGCTCAGAATGAATAACAACAAAATCGAGAAAGAAAACGAGCAGAGTGAATTCACCAACCACGAAGAGGAGGTACGTATCCGAGCCTGAGGTGCGGTCTCTGATAGGTGGATCCTTGACCCCTAATGACATCCTAATAAACCGACTAAAGCTGTAACGCGAACAGCGACTTTTTAATTCACCGGAGCCTGCTCTCTCCCCCCCCCTCCCGGTGTTTTTCTCTGTGCTGTAATCTTGTTTTACCTCATAAAAGTTTCAAGTGTTGCTGCTTCGTCTTTAGACCAGCTGTACGGTTCTCCTCACATTTATCACCGCTTTTCTGCGTTATTTTCCCACTAAATTCTTCACCTGGCTTCACTTTTACATCTCTGTTGTAGTGTTAATATTTTTAATTGCAGCCTTGTTTAAGTTAGGCTTTATTTCTTTTCTTACTTCTTAAACAACAGTGGTGAGCAATAAGCCAGGAAGGAAAAAGTAAGGACCTGAGCATTGATGAATCACTAACTAGTAGGTCTTGAGTAACTTTGAAGTCAGGACTGTGTTTTTCCTGGCTGTGTTACAGCACAGCTAGATATGGCTTACTGTACAATAAAGCCAGACTTCACACAGCACTGAAAAGCGGTAGTAAAGGGAATTCTGAGCCAGGGCGAATTAGTTTTCACTGAAGCCGAGGGAGCAATTGAAGTTCAAACAATTGCTGCTGCAACATGTAGGCAATAACTGGTTGTAACTGAGATCCACTGCATAACAGTGGAGCAAGAATAGCCTCTTCTAATTACATCTAAAACACGGCAGAATGGCCTTGTTTACAAATAACAACAACAAAAAAAAAAGGTGGGAATCCATTTAATGTGTTCTGAAAGTGTATTTCCTGTGTGTCGTGCAGGAAAACAGCCTCATTTCTTCCCTTTCTCCTCTGTAAACGTTGCACAATCTGGTTCAACAATATCTCCTCTTTGGTAAATAAGCTTGTAGTGGCTCTCCTTGCACGAGGCGATTTTCTTTGGCTCTGATGAATCGCTATTCAAATGACAGACTTGTTATTTCAGCGCTCCACACATCCGCAGTCAAGTGATGTAAGGAAGGTATATCAGATTATATCAGATATTTCTCTTGGAGCAATTTGATTAGGTCTCAGCGTAGTGTTGGACACTTTTGTAACTGAATAGTCAAACATGGGCAGCCTGATGTAATACCATATTTGGTCCACTGTTGAGGTTACTATGGATGCAGCGAATGAGGTAAAGAAAATGAACATATTTAGCCGTAGAAAGATCAGCTTTCAGCACCTAAAGATGACCGTTTGTAGCGTTTGATAGCTGAAACGGTTTGCTGGTCGTTCTGCTGTTATTCTGGTAAGCGATCGATCACGTTTGAGCACAAATACGAGTAGTAAAGCTTCCAAAATGTGAAGATTGGCTCCTTTTCTTTGTCTTATGTTGTTTTAAGTCTAAATTGTGTTGCTTATGGATTGCTTCGTAAGACAGAACAGATAAACGAGGATGCGATGCATCAAATAAATGATCAGATTATTCAGGAATCCCATTTGAGGATTGGTCTACAAGGAAGTAAACTGTTAGTTGAAGCTGTTTAATACACACGTCTCCAAACTTTTACCCAGCTGTAACACATTCTGTGATGACCATGAGCTCAGAGAGGAGACGCGAGTTGTCTCGGGCACCGTGGAAAGAGGCAGACAGGGATGCAGAGGGAGACTAATGGCCTGAGAGATCTAATGGTTGTGGAAATGTTTGGAAGCCATCCAGACAGCCAGGGACTTAAATTTACTTGGGTGAATTAACGTTAAGGTCAGACAGCACCACTTTATCTTTTGTGTAATGATGTGTGTTGTTTGCAGGGCAGCAGCAAGGTTTGCAGGGGGATGTAGCACGCGCACACACTTGCATATTCGCACTTCTTGCAGGCAGGTGTGGATATTCGCAGATGAAAAATACTATTCATACTTGGCCTAATTTCTGAGAATGACATGTACTTTTCCTCCACTGACTTTGAATATAATTTGACATCTTATTTTCACTTTTTTTTTTTCTGGCATGAAACTTCTCTTCCCCTGATGCAGAAACTATAAAATGCCAACAACCGCACCACCAAGGTAACCATAAACTCTAACCTTATGAGAGCCAAAGTCTAACAGCCTTGCTGGTATGACTCTCACATGCTCCCCAGCAGCAGCTCCCCACCTCCCCTCATGCGCACTGTAGTTTGAGACTCAATGGATCACTGATTCGCACCAGTAAAGCACCGTTGCGAGCTTGGCTTCTCATGCCCGCTTCATTGCTCAACCTCACGCGCTGTCGTCTGTGCGCACGAAAGCCCGGCGATGCTTAATGTTTATCTTCTGCGGGCCGGTGCTCACCAAACATGGTCTTGCTGCAGACGAGGCATGCAGGCTTCATCCCCGGCAGCATCTAATCTCGTGAGCTGCTTCTGATAAGCTTCATTATCAGGTGTTCTGGATGCTTTTGCACACTGTGGCACTTCACTTCGCTGATGCAGTCGAGGTGACATACCGTCGCATTCGTGGCGAATGTCAAAGATAGGTTTGAAGGAGGTCTGGTTTCCAGACCTTGTATGGACAAGATGCCCCGGAGAGGACTTAAGAGTAGATTTGACTTTCTGAAGCCCGCGACTTGAAGATGCTTTTAATAGATCAATCGCGTGTGCTTTCGGTCTTAATGGCGGAGACAGCGGTGTGGAGGACGCTCAGGAACACCGAGTCAAGGCGATTGATTCCAGATGTTGGATCGAGAAGGAGACGGTTCACGACAAAGTTCACGCACTGACGAAACGAACCTCGTTCACCTCAAATTCATCCTATCAGTTTATAAATGATTGCTGATTCATTGATTAGCCGGTTACCTGATTGTTAGAAAAATAAACAGAAGCAGGGATGCAGTGATTGTGAAATTCTGGGCTGATATTGATGTTTATTTGGATGAAAGCCTAGGCCTTATTTATATATTTAATTCTGTTGTTGTTATCTGATCCCCCTCCACCCCACACCCTTTGCCAGGGAAGCAAACAAATCTTTATTATTGTTTTTAAACGTATTAATTGTTTTATTTATTATTTCAAAAATAATGGGACATGACAGATAAATATCAGGCAAAATGTCATCTTATTTACTGATATGCTGAAGTCAGTCAGTAAGACACAAGTTGACCCCCACACACGTTTGGTTGTTACATCTGTGCTTCCATGTTTGAAAACCACATTTAAGCAAAAATACATTAAGGTTTACATGTTAATTAGTTCTGATAACCTGCTAATGATGTAGGTTATTAGTCAGGGAGACTCTTATGGTGCTCTAGCTTCTCAAATGTGAAAATTATCCGATTTTTTTGCGCTTTTGTGTAACTGAGAAGGAATATGAATATGTTTGGACTTCAGACTGTTTATAAGACACAATGAACACTCTTTACACAGAACCTTTGGCTCTGGAAACTGAACTTTTTGGCACTTAGCAGACAGTTCACTGCACAGAGAAAAGGTGATTGTATGACTGTATGGAATGCTTTGTAGCTGACTGATTCACCCAGTGAAGCTTGACCTTTCACCTCTTTGATGTCAGTTGCCCTCCAGCTAAAGTGTATTTACTTAAGTTGAACCCCCCCCCCCCCTCCCCCCCCCCCCCAACTAAAAAACTCCACGTAAACCCCCCCCCTTTTACCAAAAAACACAACCAACA
>VOQJ01003903.1:10294-21693 GCA_015052665.1 Apistogramma diplotaenia
TCTAAAGACACAGCGGCGGGCAGCACAGCGATGCAGCTCATTCCGCATCCTCTGACTCCCGTGACGATTTGATTTGTTCCCTTGGCCTTTGTGTGTCTGTGATTTCCTAAAAGCCGTGCTGTTGTGATGATTTTCAGATGTCCCTGATGCGCCAGAGAACGTGGTACTGTCTGACCACAAGAGCAGAAGTGTGAAGCTCAAATGGGTCCCCGGAGACGATCACAACAGCTCAATCACAGGTAAAAAGGAGCATCGGCGTGTGCAGGTGTCAGGACAGACGGCGCATAGTGAATCGCTGCATCTTGCAGTGAATGGTATTAATATGACATGCACATTCCCGAGCATCATCCTGCATGTAAATAGATTTGTTTGATAGCATCTTGTACAATATGAATCCATTATTGGTTCATCCAAGCATGAATTATGATTAGTCTCCCTGAGGAATGAACAAGCCCAGAGCAGGGTTTGAGGACTTTTCCGCACAGCTGGTGGTTAGATAAGTAATCCTTTGGCAGGATTCATAGCGGTGAGGGAGCGCTCTGATTGTCTCTATGCCTGTCAACAGAGTTTATTATTGAGTATGAAGAAAGCCAGTGGGAGCCAGGCAACTGGAAAGAGCTGCTCCAAGTACCTGGGAACCACAACTCGGCCGTGCTCAAGCTCCACGGCAACGTCGACTATCGCTTCCGAGTGTCCGCCGTAAACGCCGTGGGGACCGGCCGTCCCAGCGAGCCAACAGAGAGATACAAAACTCCTCCGGCAGGTCTGAGTTTTCTCATTTCAGCGCTCAGCATACCTTTTGTTAGGGTCTTCCAGCCCACTTGAGCTGCCAATGCTGCAGCTCTGTGAACTTTAAAACACTCAAACATGTTACATAATTGACTCCATTCTTGTTGAAACTCTGCTTTCTCGTGTGCCCACTTCACTGGAGATTTCTTCCACCAACAATGCCAACAAAATCTATATTCCTTCTCTTCCACAGCCCCTGACAAGAACCCTGAAAATATCAAAATCGAAGGTCATTTGCCACATGAAATGGATATTAAATGGGAGGTAAGAAATAGAGTATGGTCTTTTTTATTATGTTCTTACTGCCATGTGGCCTACCTTTACATAGCACATTATTCCCATCCGTTATAGTCAGAGAACAGAGATGACGTTTTATCACTGTTTCATAGCCTATTACCAATTGGAATTAAAGAAACAGAAATGGTCCATTTTTGATATTTCACTGTGAAGTTCAGATCTTTAAAGAAGCCATTTTCTAGAGTCTCCATGAATGAGTTCGTCATTGAAGGCTGCTCCTTCTCTTTGATTAGAAAGAGAAAGGAAGGCTGTGAAGATGAAAATTTTCTTTGTAACGCTCACAGTCATATATTGGCCTTTATTGTAGAAAGATGAATCTCTCCTTCACTTATTATCCGGTTGCCCTGTCATGGTAATGTAGCCCCTGAATCCTGGATTCATGAGCTCTCCTACTGTTAATGATTTGCTTTTGTGGATAATGGTATCTCATTCTGTTTCTCATGGCCTGACTTCTGTGAGGAAATGAATCTTTTCATCTATAAAGTTTTAGCAAGCACTATATCAAAGAAAAGCCTTGCTGCTACGCCAGGTCAATTGTTCCATTGTTTTATTAGATGGTGGATAAAACACTGTTCCAAGCACAGTTCACTGGACAAGCTTGTCATTTTCTCCCTATGGAAGAAGTGACATTAAGTGGTGAAATACAACAAGTATCTTACGCAACTGTGAAAGTCTCAGTGAAAGCCATTCCCACCACTATTCTTCCCTTTTGCTTTCTTTTCCTACCATTATTCAGCCCCTGTTACCCATAGAGCATAATGGTCCCGGCTTGGAGTATAAGGTGAGTTACAGACGGCAGGATGTGGAAGAGGACTGGAAGGAGCACACAGTGAAGAGACACTCTTTCGTGGTGAAGAACACCCCCACTTTTGTTCCCTATGAAATAAAGATCCAAGCCAAGAATCATCAAGGCTGGGGGCCTGAGCCCAAGATAGTGACTGGCTATTCAGGAGAAGACTGTGAGTACCGAGCTGACATCAGTTTGTTTCAAGCTGCACAGCTGAACTTTTTTATTCACAATAACTAAAATGAGAACGCACTATGGGAGAGGGCGAGAAAGTTGCAAACCTAACAGATATTGCCCAAATCTGCAGTTGGTCTCCTTTCTTAATTATATTGTCAGCATTCTTAAAGGCCTGATAAAGCTACTGTGGACCACCTACCCAACACTAAACTAATCACTAAATATACATAGTACAGAGTAGCTTAAAAAAATCCAAAAAAGAAGAACTGGGAAAAAGAAGCTATATTTAGCTATAACTTCTTCCATAGGTGTGCTACATTCAATTCAAATAATTTCAATTCAATTCAGTTTTATTTACGTAGTGCCAAAATAGTTGCCTCAAGGTGCTTTATATTGTAAGGTAAAGAACTTACAATATTACAGAGAAAACCCCAACAATCAGACAATGATTACAGTATGATCAAGCACTTGGCGACAGTGGGAAAGAAAAACTCTCTTTTAACAGGAAGAAACCTCTGGCAGAGCCAGGCTCAGGGGGGTTGTAGTCTGGTTAGAGGTGATTGGAGAGAGACTAATAACTAATGATTACATTCATAAATCTCATTTGCTAACATATGTGTCATATTAGCATGACACATATAATAATTTTACATTTTCATTGTTTTCACTTGGAGTTTGCAAAAGACCCCGCTGGATAAAAGTGATCACACTGTCTGAAATACACTGTCTGTTCGGGCTATTGGAAGCTCACAAACTTCCCACTAACCTCATGCTGCCATTCGGGATCTGCCAATGTGTAAATTAGCCAGTTAATTAAATTCCTTTCCACTTGCTTGTACTTCTGATATTTTCAGCTACATTATTCCAGCAAATTTGTGACGATGTAGTGCGTTGTACTTTTGTTGAAGGTTTTTGGACAAAGGTTTTGACTTAGACTTTGAGTTTCAAGGTTGTGGAGCTGTAGCAGCACTAAAAAGAAAGCAGCCTGTACCGTACCATTTCCTGTTTCTCTTTCATTTAGCTTTCTTTTGGATTTGTCCTCAGGAGGTCACCTCAGGTTGCGTCACTTTCTCACTGTTGTGTCCTGGGTAAAATGTGATGTTAGGAATTGTAGCACTCTACATAGGTACAGTCCCCTCCTCTTATGTAGGTGTTGCAGTAAATCGGTGATCCCTAAATGTAGCTAGCGGAGTAGTATTTTAGCACGTGCGTCTTATTTTGACGTTATTTTTGTCGCACTGCTCTGTTTTTCTTTGCCTCACTTGCAGCTTGTTGTAAATTCTAATGTGTGTTTGCCTTTGCAGTTCCCTCTGCCGCACCTGATGATGTAGCTGTGGAGGTGATGAACAGCTCCGTGGTCAAGGTTAGCTGGACACGAGTACACAAGGACAAGTTACATGGACATCTGGGAGGCTACAGGGTAATACCTCAAAACCAGACCTTTGCTTTTAGACACAGTTTAAAAGGAATGGCCCTGACCTTGCTCCAAACATTTGCTTCCCTCACCCCACTCTGTCTCCTTTACTTGTGTCCAGCTCAATGGTTTCTTGCTTACAGCACCAGGAAAAAAAAAATCACACTAACTCAGTCAGCAATCCTCACGCATGTACATATGTATGATGTTCAAAGTTTGATGCCTTGTAGGCGCTGCTGAGGATGTCTCTGTGTGTCTCCTTCCTGATGTAGATAAGCTGGTGGCGTCTGCGCAGTCTGGTGGACTCAAAGAAAAGCCACGGAGACAAACACACCCTGACATTCCCTGGAGATAGGAACCACGCCACGGTACCGGGTCTGACGCCCTTCTCCGAGTACAGCCTCATTGTCATGACCTTCAACGGGCGGGGCAATGGCCCGGGCAGTCATCCCGTCAACTTCAAAACCCCAGAGGGAGGTAAGATTGTGGAAAAACAGCATGGAGTGTATTGATTCGCAACTACTGAAGGGAAAATCTAATAATAGCCAAGTAAACTGGGTTGCAGAATTTGACTGCTTACTGTGTGTGTGTGTGTGTGTGTGTGTGTGTGTGTGTGTTGCCTTTACAGTCCCAGAGAAAAATCCTATTTTCAGGGTCACAGATACACAGAGGGATACTGTCTCTCTGGCCTGGGCCCCGCCATTGGAACCTAATGGGATTCTCATCGGCTACCTCCTTAAGTACCAGCTCAGTATGTATCCCTATTCCTCATCCTTACACTTAATCAACACAGATATAATGGTGATGTTTCTGTATTGCCATGATAAGATTATGTGTTTTTCACCTTGTGTTTAGTGGAGTTTACTCTTGGCTTGCACACGCTAAAGAAAGCAAACAGGCCATATATTTTCATTTGAGAGCATTGATTGCATCTCAGCTTCACTGTTTCCAACCTTTTTCCTCTACATAACTTTGCACCCCAGACAAGTACTGTATGTGGAGTAGTTCAGGAGTGTCTTGGAAAGAAAGAAAGTGGTGATTGTCTTACCCATGATCCTTTGCACAAAAAGAAAAATCACAGAGCTGCTTTAATAAAGCTGAGGTCAAAATGTGTGTGTATAAGAGACATGTCAGGGTGATGTCTGCTGGCCTGTGTGTCACAATCGTGGCTCGGCTAACGCTGACCAAGGCCACTGAGTCACAGTCTGTTAAGGTCCAGTTTTACTGACCCCATCCTGTCTGCAGGAGACATCCTCAGCGTAGCTCACTGTCCCAGGGGACTTCATCCCACGTTTGCACACACTTTGCTGTCCTTAAATAAAAGTCATAACGAAGCTAATGACTAACTTCCAACAACGTCTTAGTGCCGCATTTCCCGGCTAATTGAGTTTGATTTGGCGGCAGCACAGAAAAGGGCCGGGCGTCACGCAGTATTTCAGGAGAGGACGTTTTCATTGTGCCACAGCAATAAAGCTGATGGACTCTTTGAAGTGTGACTTTTTTTTTTTTTTGAAGTCCCCTTGAAGGAAGTCATGTGCGAAATGTTGAGGATAATGCAGCCAGCTGTCAGTGTATCATCGGTGACACAAGTGGAATCTCAAGCTACAGTATCGCTGTTTGAAGACCATCTTCACAGCAGCCTTTAATAGCTTCACATTTCACTGCTTTCACGAGAAGCCTCATTGCAACACACTGTTTAACACAAGCCGGATCAACACTGGGTTTAAACACTTAAACGTTTTCTGGGTGAAACGTTTCGATCGTGATATCAGCTCATCAGATCAGCGACTTTATCAATAACTAGTGCACGGTCCGCTCAGAGGGAGTGTAACACAATTTGCAGATGTCCCTTAAATGTGTCACGGGTACCTGAGAATAAAGTTACTGTTGTGGAAAGAGGACAGCTTGAAGGATCCTCTCGCTGAGTGTGTGTGTGTGTGATTGTGTACCTGTTTATTGCGTGGAGAACAGTGTGTGTGTGTGTGTGTGTGTGTGTGTGTGTGTGTGTGTGTTCCCCTCCTACCTTACACAAAGATTGGGCAGCTGTCGCTCTCGGGGAAACAACTTTTTTGTTGGAGTTGTCAAAATGTGAAAACCACACATCCAAACAACCTTAAACTCTGCACTGCACTTCCTTGGATCCACAGAAATACAGCTGGCAAATCTGAAATGGAAACGATAAACTGCTGCTGAGGCAGGGGAGGTGCAGTCGAGGGGAACACACACCAGCAGATGTGGACATGTCTCCTCTACCTGCACTCACATGCCGATACGTTTTTCAACAGATTTCTGTTCTGAATCACTAAAGGCTTTTCTGAATGTAAAGGCTGAGTAATGTCGCCCTCACAACTTGAGTGGGAGGCACATAGTCACATTGCCTTAAAGAGCTGTTAACCCACTCTAAAGCCCGGGGCATCATATGCCAGTACAGGCTAAACAACTCGTCTGCCTGCCTCTCAGGGAGCTTGACAAGGCAAAGATAAGATTGTCATGAAAGGACCGACGAGGGCTCACACTCAACCTGTTTTGTCATTTTGAAATATTTTATCCTTTGTGTACAGAGCAGTTCACTGTGATACACTGAAAATGCACTCAAGGCTGATTCTATCCACTTTATTTGCAATTATAGGTGATACAGAATCAGATACACTTATTTTTGAGTGCTTAAGACCATTCTAGTGAAGCTTGTACTGCACTGGATCTCTATATTGACACAAGTGGGAGTTAAAAATGACCTTGGCTATAATGCAGTCTGTTTTTCTCCCATTTGAGCTAAGCTCGCACTTGCCGTCAGGTCACATTTCAGTGTTGGAGAGTCTTGGTTTGCTTCACGCCCCTCAAGGCCAACTGCATTTGGCCTGCTAGGCTGAAGAATATTTGGAAATATTGTTGTTTGTCATTAGTGAAAGAGCCAAAGTCTGCGGCCTTAAGCCAGTTCACGTCGTAAGATCACATGCACCAGCTGTCAGGTCCGAGTTCTGCCGTAAAAATAAGAAAGTAATGCCTCCACAGGGTGGAAACTTGATGCTTGTAGCCTCTTTTCTGT
Source organism: Apistogramma diplotaenia (assembly GCA_015052665.1). Classification (NCBI taxonomy): domain Eukaryota; kingdom Metazoa; phylum Chordata; class Actinopteri; order Cichliformes; family Cichlidae; genus Apistogramma; species Apistogramma diplotaenia. Next base: position 16,805 of record VOQJ01003903.1, read on the forward strand.
GCCAGACTTGATTGCGTAACATACTAAAAATTGAGTATTTTTATCCCTAGAAATAAAACTGAGCAAAAAAAAAGAAATAAAATCAGGATGTCTGATAACAGCGGGTGGCATCCAGGCAAATAAGAGAAGCAGACCAATACATTCTTGTCATTGTTTCTGTTGCCTCCTACCAGAGAGACGTGGCACCTCTTTCACAGCAAAGGTCACCTCAATACCTGCTGTGTTTGTTTTTGTCACAAAGAACATAAATGCCACCCCCCTACCAGCTGGGCTGCTTTACGTAGTGAAAAATGAGATCCCATCACAGTGTAGACAGGGCACACACACCAAAAACACCAATAAATTGTAGCTGTAAATTAGTGGAATGCATATAAATGCAGATACAATTCTGTAGAGAGATTATGGCAGAAAAGCCAAAGGGGCAAAGCTTACTTTTTTCTAAAGCCCAAGCAGGAACAGGAACAGGAACGCTGCAAGCCAAAGCGACAAGTGACATTTGCTTTTTTTCTGGCAGAGCTGAAATGTCCTGTGATTGTCAGTTCTAAGTATTTTTAAAGGCCAATAGAGAATTTCCCCCCAAAAACAAGACACAGTCAAACATTTCAGTGTTTCAAAATACTGGAGTCATTCAGTCAAAACAGAAATGTAAGCATACCAGCACAAGAATGTACCAGGACGAGCAGATTAGGGTAAAGGGGGCAACAGTGTTATGGTTTCATATGGTTTCAGGTGAGTATGTGTCATGACCAGAATTATTATTGGTGCAGACGACCAGAAGGAAGGTTTAACATCAAGTATAAAATAAGTACTTTCTTCTGAAATAATAAAAACTTAATCTGAAAATCTAGAGTTTTCATGTGTGCTCACATCAGAAAAACAAAGCAGTCAAACCCACTTGTTGTCACGCCGACACAAAGCTGTTTTGTTTTTTTTACTGGGTAATATACAGCATGCATAAGTACTTCCAGCAGAACTAATCACTTAAACTTTTTGGAGACAGCAAAAAATGTGGGAGTACAAATACAAACACAAATACAAAGTGTGTGGGCTGTGAAATTAAACACCTTTTCAAATGTAAACACAAACTGGGTAAAAAAAAATAAAAACATGAGCTGTGCTTCCTATTTTGATCCCTTTTATTATTATAGCACCAGTGTGAAACATGTTTTTTTATGGTTTATGTACTGCATATGAAGACACTCCAAAACCAAGCCATAATCTTGTCACAAGCTCATTATAGTGTACGATCATTCAGTACAAACCTAAATGAATAACCGAGCCCATAAACTCAGCAGTTAAGTGTTTACAGAGGTTGTCTTTTTGTAACCATGCCTATCACCATCTGCTGGCTTTCGGATAGAATGCAGGTTTAAGGCACTTGTGTATGTCTTAATTTTTCCACGTTTCATACCGTATGTGGCTGTGAAAGAAAGCCTCATATTATAGAAGTCTATTGGAAAATGACCCAACTGCTCTCTTGAACCTGTGACCTCAGTAAACACTTTCCTGATGAGTGTGTTGTCTCAGTTACTAGTTTGAAGTCTTACTGAATGTAGAATGATGCACGGTCCCCATTACAGTGAAAGCCCAGAGTAAAGCAGGGTGTGCCTCAGGTCAGGCCTGCCACGAACCTTATGAATCTGCCACCATAGGACCGTGCAGAGTCCCTCGGTTTCTCATTGAGAGCATCCTCTCGCTCAGTATCAGTATCAAGACGGCGATTTGAGTCTGCACAACAGCACTTCACTAAGCAGCGGGTGAAGTCGCACTAGTCCAGATTTTATATATTGTCTGCACTCTGAGTGCAGGCAAACCTGTACTTATTCAGTGTAAGTACAGCATTTCTCCCTTGTTGTTCCTTTACTTTCTGTTGGGTACAAAATATTTACATTTATTTATTTATTTTCGGGGGGGGTTTCTTGCCATTTTTACTTCTAGTCAATGACACAGACGAAGTGGGACCACTGCAGACAATAGACATCAGCAATCCTGATACCACCAAGTGGAGCTTGCGTGACTTGGAGCCCTTGAGTAAATACAAGTTCTACCTGTGCTCCTGTACCACGGTGGGCTGTGGACCTGACGTCAGTGAGGAGTCCACCACCACCCTGCAAACAAGTGAGTGACTGAAGGTGGTGAAAGCCGGTTGGTCAGGCTTTGTGCGTCTACATAAGCTTGTGGGCAAATGGCTGAAAGAGCACGTTGCTTTCTCAGGGGGAACAATGAGAACACAGATGAGCTCTGAGGAGCACAATTTGCTCAGGTGAATTGGGGCTAAGCAAAGCAGGTTACAGAGGCATTTCACCATTTCAAAGTGGCATTGGACTAGTGCAATATGATAGAAGCCTGAGAAGCCGAGCTTTTCACATCTTCATGTAAGTAATTTTTGTGGATAAACAATTTCATATGGCTGCAGTGGAGGTTTTCATTTGTCACTGTCATGAGAGAGCAAGTGCTTATTGATTGGACAGAGAGCGTGAGCTATGAAACAATCAGCTAAGAAAGAAAATTGCTTTGAGCAGGAAGGAAACTGAAGTTTTCATTACTGAATTGTGCAATCATGAAAGAGTTGCCGGGTAAGTCATCATAATTTGCCAGCTTGTAACATGTAATCTTTGCCTTTTAATTACATATCATTAATTGAGGTCCACACACCATACTTTAGCTGGCTCAAATTCGAGTCAAGCTTCTGTGATTGCGGTCGGTGGGATGAATGATTGGAGGGGAAATGAAACAGGATGCTGTATGAGAGTGTCACTAAATGCTCTGTAGTGATAATAAACAAGGTGGCACTTTGACTACAAATGCAGAATAAAGATGGTTGCAGTATGTCACTCAGGCTGTGTCACATACAAATACAACTCTCAACTTTGAAATGCTGCACAGGTGCTTAATATGCAAGCGATTGCTTATTGTTTACTGTAAGAATCCTCACAATCACGGAAAGAAACTTAATTGGCTCTTAGGGCTTGTTTCTTTGCACGCTGGTTTAAAACAGGCCAGAAAAATGATTACAGGAGGAATGGCTCGTTTTATATGTATTGAATTGCAATTTTGTTATTATGTGTGTGGGGGAGAGGTTCAAGGTTTGCACGTGAAAGCTATTTGTGGTAACATCTCCATTACTCCGTGTGTGTGTGTGTGTGTGTGTGTACGCACGCATTTGTGTGAGGGCTTCTCTTGATGGTCCTCTGCTTGCTTTCACATATGCCACTAAAATAGTGCATTGCTTTGAGATGTAGCTTTGATCATGCAGTGTTTATTATAAATGTGTCTGTGGATGTGGATGTCTGCTTAGCCATGCAATGCTGTCCCCTCTGTCTTCTCTGTCTTTTTTGTTTTGTTTTGTTTTTTCTGCAGCTTCCACTCTGGCTCCTGCTGTTGGCCTCAGTATGTAGATTTGTTTATGCAGCAACTCTGACATGTCATATATATATACTGAGCATCAAACTGCTCTGAAATGCTGATAGACTAACATTTCTGTTGCTATGACATGCTCAACAGTTCTTTTTAATAGTAGTTGCATGCTTTAGATGTAGAAATAGGGACGTGTGCAGGTGCTGTAGGCCTGAATAAATCATTGGGACTTGACTGTCAAACATTTGGGCACATTTTATTTGTCCTGTACAGAATAGAGCAGAACCCAAACACTCAGCCTCTCTGCACATAATTGACCTTGTCTGCTGTTTGCCCTTGCCATCAGCAGAGAGCACTCTGATGCCTCCTTTCATTAGAAAAATGTCAGCTTCTTCTTAGATAAAGTTTGTGGCTTCCTCTCTAATAACAATTGGTAATGAGTTACCTAATTATAAATTCATATTAATCTCAGCTCATTAGTGACTGTAAACGAATATTGACTTTCATCCTAGCAACGGCAGACTCGGTGCAACAAGCTGGGGTAATAAATGATGCCTTAAGAGCCGAACCATGCTAAAGCATCAGACACGCCACTCGCTCATCCCCCCCTTTTTTTTTTTTTTGATTGAAGTCAAATTAAAAGGCACATCTCAAAAATGTAGAATATAGTTTTGAAATTCTAGACCATGTTTCACTCTAGATTATGTAGTTACTAATTTTAGTGTATCTGACAGTAGCACGCATGCTAACAGTAGACAACAGTAGCACCCCAAGCCCTTATCCCAATTGATAACCACAAGGTCTGTCCTTTCTTTTCAGGCAGGTCAGCTTCCCCCTCACCTCCAAGCACTCCAAAGTCCCCTGTGACCAAACCCACTCGTTCCACCATAGGTAGAGCTGCAGCACATTCTGACACAGCAAAGCATCTACAGCACAGCATGAACATGAGGCAGACCAAGGCTAAGATATAAATGCAGAAGAATACAAAACCAAATACATTTATGTGAATATTATGACGTGACAGCAGCTTAAATACAAATACCTCTTCAGGTTTTTTCTTCTCAGCTAGTTTATGATGTTAAATGGCAGCCATATTGTACTGTAAGCTTGGGTTTAATTCCTCTGCTACACCACCAGGAAATCTAGGATGGTAGATCTATATCCCAATCACACAGTGTGGTTGTGGAGTACAGTCACTTGAACAGGACAAATATGTCTAATTGTAAGTGATTGATTTGTTGGGCCCCTCTCAACCCTCTGCGTAGCAGCGTATTGACCCAGTAGTCACCTGACATTTCCATGTAATCTTCAACTGGGTAAACAGTAACACAGCTCTGGGACAAGAAGAGGTCCAGGGACAGAGAGAGAACAGCAAGGAGAAACATCCTCCTGAGCCATGCGGGGAAGTATGATCTCATACTGGGAGGGTGATATTTACAGGACACTGAGATAAGTGGATAAGTAGAAGCTGTTGAAAGCTCCTATATCAGAATATTTTCTGGCCTCTCCTTTAAAAAAAAAAAAAAAAAAAA
>VOQJ01003903.1:21713-34707 GCA_015052665.1 Apistogramma diplotaenia
TATAAAAATATTTTTTTGCCCCTCCATTAAAAAAAAAAAAAAAAAAAAAAAAAAAGCTTCTTGACTTTGAAGGGGTGTCTTCCAGGGCATTCGCTCCCTGCTGGGTGAGCAGCTGCTTTCTGCAGCAGTTAATAGCAAGCTGAGTGAACGTGGTGACAAAACACGGCAGTGAGCCTCTGGATATTTTTAACTCGGGTTGCCTATGTCAGTCGAAGTCATCATGCACTTCCAATGACTGGAATTGCCATAACTGCTGACTAATCCATCAATATTAGTCGGTGAGTGTCATTTGCAGGGGTGGGGGGGAGGGGGCTGCTTAGACACAGGTGTTCTTGTGAACTGAGTTATCACCTGAGCAAATAAAGCACCTGAGCTTGAGGCACAGACAAAGATTTCCGTGTTTGCCGTGGTGAAATGAAGTGGATTGTGCTTTGTTGACTAGCTTAGACAGCTGCTGTCAAAGCACACGTTTCCCATACTAATGATGCCCATCAATTACAAAATTACTGGATTTCCTCCCTCTTCCCCTGTTTGAGCTTCAGAAGGATAAAAACAGCTTGATCTGAGAGAGATGAAGCTAGAGCACCTAACATTTCAATTTTCCACTTTCGTTTGAACTGCTGCTACATAAATAAAACTTGTCATCTCAAGGCACTTTATATCCTACGGTATTAGAGAAAGAATCCCAATAATCCAATGATGCTCCATAAGCATGCACTTGGCAACTGTGGGGAGGAAGAACCCCTCTTTAACAGGAAGAGAACAATAAAGACAGGGTTATGTAAGCCAGTTATTCATTTGAAAACTAACTTTGTGGCCTTGACATTTGTTAAATCACATTATGCATTTATTTTACTTTTTCTTTTTGTTTTTTAAATTTAATTTAAAAATGACCACGGGCCAAGGTTGCTCCTTTATTCATATACTCAAATACCTATCATGTAGAAAGATAAAAACTTTAAGGAATATAGTAGTAAATAATGAATGACATTAAAAACAAATAATAGTGGCTTTTAAGCTGTACATGTAACTTGACTTCATTCCTGTGTTTCATTCATGGAACATTCATGTCCATCATGTCTTAGTAGATTTCCATTCAGCTTTGCAGGCTCCACCTGTGCTTCCATTTCCATATCCACATTACTCTTGTCCTGTTGTGAGACTGACCCAACGTCCCCTTCTGTCAGATGTAATTGATGCCTTCTTACAATAGTGCTAGTAAGGAGCACACTTGCCTCTTCCTTAAAACGCACTGAGCTGCATCCTTTATCCTGCAAACACACATGAGTGCTAACGCTTTGATCTGCTTTGTCCTCTGCTAACCCTTCTTTGCCATTTCTCTCCTTTTCCCTCATCTTGTCAGTCCCGGCTGTGTTTAATGTTAGCTCTGCTGTTAGCGGCAGCTCTGCAAATATCAGCTGGATATCTGGAGGAGGGCACGCTGAGTTTTATATCGCATATATGAACAACCGTGAGCTCTTTTGGTTTCTGTATAGAGTAGAATAAAGCACACCTTTTCTACATTAGATGAAGCTAGTTGTGTGTTTTCATGAGTGCTGACATGTCAATCATTCACTCGTCTGCACAGGTGAGGGTCACTGGAAGATATCAAAGGTCTTAAACAACTCTAAGACTTTCCACATCATTGATGGCCTTGAACCTGAGACCCAGTACACTGTGCGCCTTATTCCTAACAGCCGGGTTTATAATTCTAGTATATTTGAAGACATTATCACTACGGGGCCTACAGGTGAGGAGGGGGGAAAAAGCCTAGACTATAGAAAAAAAAAACAGATGCAGAACTAATTGACCTCCCATAAAAAAAAAAAAAAAAAAAAACAAGCAGGTGCAACCTGCATGTCCTTGAGCAGTGACTCAAGCTGCAATGTGTGGTCCTTTACGGTGTCACAAGGATTTAATTTGGCTCACTAAGAGGAATTACATTTGTACAGCGTTCCTCGCTTGATTAATTAGACAAGCAGGATTAGCTGTTTAATATTAATATTGGAGTGTTTCCATCAGTGGAGCGCCCTGCCACCTTCTGCCTTTGCATCAGATAGGCTCTGTCGATGTAAACATTCAATCAAGTGTCCTGATGAAAAGGCCAAGGCGAGTCAAAGTCACCGGGTATTGTTCTCCTCAGGTCTGGCCAGCATCCACGGGGGGATATCAACCAAGGGCTGGTTTATCGGCCTGATGTGTGCCATTGCTCTCCTCACACTCATTGTGTTGATCGCCTGCTTTGTCAACAGAAATAAAGGAGGGAAGTATTCTGGTAGGTCCTCACTTTACAAGCACACGCGCTCATCACCTTGCTGGAATACTAATTGCCGCTCAGAGCATCATTATAGTTCCATTTTGTTGTTTTGTTGACATGAAAAAAAGGATCAATCATCCCAGAAGCCATTACAGGAATATGTATGATGATAGTTTCTTTTTTTTTCCAGACATTTCATGCAAATTTATACATAAAATAGGCTGCTGTATTGAAAGGAAAATAAGCGTTTGTACTGTATGACCAGCATTTGAATTTTGCATTATTTTCCCAGCAAACAATCTAAACAAAGTGCAGCCCACAGCGAGACAAAATGCAAATGCTGCACATGAGCAGGCTGCACAGCGAATGGTGACAGAAGCTCTGTAGTATCTCAGTGTTAGTCCTCCTACTGGGGACACAAGAGTCCTTATCAGCTTTATTATTCACGGCTAATGGCCTTCAGGTTTGTCGTCTGGCCAGCGATCGTTTCACTCGTCAGCAGAAATAAAGAGCGAGATGCTGCTCTGTCCTTTGTTTCCTCATTAAGTTCTCATTAGCGACAACCTTTTCTGTCATTTCCCTGAGCCATGTGCTTTTTTTTTCTTCACATACTAAGGAAAACATTTAAACACAAACCAAAGCTTCATTTTTTCCCCATGAAACTAAATGTATGATTCAATAAAAATAAAATTAATTTAAAAGCAATGTTTTTTTTTAAAGCTTGCATTGATCTTTCATTCACTGAGTAAGTGCAGGGAATTAGGGACTCACACGCAAACTTATTGAGATAGTGTTAGCAGTCAGGGGACGTAGTGATCTTCACTTGCAGTCATCTCTTGAGGAAATCGCTGATATCTACTCTTTATTTTGTGAGCAGTAAAAGAAAAAGAAGACCTTCACCCAGATGTGGAGTCTCAGGGAATGAATGACGACACATTCTGTGAATACAGGTAAGCGTCGCCCTCAGAGCGCTATTTCACCACCCCGCTGCAATTCACGCGCAACAGCAAATGAATTTCTCCTCTGCTAGCGCTCTTTCCATCCTCTCCTCTCAGTAATTTTTTTTTTGCATTTCTCCTCTCACTGAAAAGACACCCCAGCACGCGTGAGGTTCCCATGGAGCCTCACACTTCTTCAGCTGAAGACATTTGACGGACTGACTAACTGGAAAGTATGCGATAAACAGCAGTAAGCTGTTTACACGTCAGTGTTGTCAGAGTAGTAGCATCCCTTCATAGGCGGTTGTGATCGTAGATGCGGTGTTGTGTTGGTGTGTTGTGACAGATTGCATCATAAAGGGAGCCACAGCACCGTTCACAAGTTGCCATTTTCTGTCCGGATGGAGTTAAACGCGAGCTGCCCGGCACACAGCAGGACACTAAAACCAATCAATGTAATTGAAAGCAGCTCATCTCCGGGGCAGTAATATCTGGGCACATTTCATTAATCCTTTAGTGGTCCAATTCATAACAGTCTAACGCAGTATGAGTCCCAGTGTAATTCTCCAATCAGTGGGATCTGCACAGCACAACAAATGCTGATGTGACGAACTCAGAAGTGGCTCAGTGTGACAGCGTTTAGACTTTGTCGCGTTCACTTCAGGTGCGAGGTGGCCCGGCTTTTCGCAAAAGCTCCAGTGTTTTAAAATACTGATTGACTGTGTTCGGTTGCAGCATGACAACATACGTTATTTTTCAAGCATAACCACATAACTAGGCCAAAAAATATACACTGTAAGAGACCATTCAGCATTTTGGGAAGTGTGCTAGTATGTCTTCTTGCAGGGACTCAGACGAGAATGATTCAGTTAAAAAAAAAAAAAAAACAGCTTAGCTCACAGTCTGGGGGCAGGTACCGCTCAGCTGAATCAGGTGCTAGTTAACCTTCAAACTCAACTAACTACAAGACTACAGGAAGGCACTGCTCTCAGGCAAAAAATAATGAGGTCAGTAACCACTATATATAATTTCAGACAGGGGTCACTGGGTGTCTTTTAATGAGATATGAATTTATATAATTCTCAAATACAGTGGTGTTGAACAAGAGTTTCAAATGGAACGAATACAAATGATAAAGAAAGTAACCCAACAAAACAAAACTCTATAATGTATATTTAATTAACAGGATACTGGAGTAAACCAAAAGACACATGTGCAAACATTTGCTAAGCGGTTTGTTATGATTCATTTATGAATTAATTACTATTGACCAAGAGTTACCAAAGAAATGGTGGTCAGAGCAGAGGCTGAAAGCGGCTCACTGGCTCAGTGCACCGGTTTAGCGCAGTAGCAGCTGGCAATGTGCAATGAGAATCTGACAAATGAACAATAAGATGTCTGCCACACAACTTTTTCGTAGAAGATGCAATGATGAAGACTATAAATAATAAAGTCAAGAATAAAAAAAGAACAGCCAAGGACTAAAGTGGAGGTGAAGGCATGCCTATAAACAACGTCCTTCTAAAAGCGAGTCACGGCAACGGCAGTTACGTGGACAGTTATTCTGAAGGTCCTATCAAGGGAGAGAGAAAGACGGGCATAAGTTGATTAAAAAAAGTCCAAAAAAAACATGAAAAAAGCCAAAAACACAGTTTCATTATATCGTCTTCATTAACAGCTCATCCAAGCTCTGCTCATCCCACCAGAGCACTGTAAAAAAAAAAGGCTGACTAATTCATGTTTGGGGCACTGCTTGGATGATGCAGAGTAAATGTGCTTGCCACAAAACTGTTCAAACTGGCCTGTACCTGAAACAGCATGACTCTTAAGTTTCCTGGTTTGGCTGTTGATTGGTTCTGATGACAGGGGTGCTTTAGCATGCTCCCATTGATTTCTATTCAAGAGTCGCTGAGTGCCAAGTCTGCTCTCTGCTATAAATGATATCACCATAATCCAGAACAGACAGAAAATGGTCCCAAGTGTTTCACAATGTGGCTGCTATTCAGTTCTGCTAAGCTAAAATCCATTTAATCATTCAGTCTAAAGGTTTTTGTGAAAACCCTTTAGAATACAATCTTTATTGTGCATATCTAATATTTGTTTCCAGTTTAAACAGGTCCTGTATAACAGCTTTGTTACTCGGTCCATTTAGTTGAGCCCTGGATGTACCTGGAAAAACACTGCTAGACCTTGCTATCCACATCCAATGCAGATACTGGAGACTACTGCACAGTTTTAGTCCTCTAATTCCACACCATTTGTCCACACTCTGCCTTTCGATCAAGTTTCATGAAATTTGGTTCAGGAGTTACTCTTGAATTTGTAAGCTTGCTCACTCACAAAGAAATGAACAGTCTTTAATGGAGAGACAGAATACCAACAAAGATTTTTCAAAAAACGCGTTACATAAAAGTTATAAACTGATTTGCGTGTCATTGAGTGAAATAAGTATTCGATCCACAAGCAAAACATGAATTTGTACTTGGTGGAGAAATCCTTTTGGCAACCATCTCAGGAGGGACTTTGGCCCACTGCTCCTCTTGGCTGCTGCATGACGCCAAGCTTCAGCTCCCTCCACAGATTTTTTTTTTTATAAGTCTGAGGGTCAGGAGACTCACTAGGACACTCCATGAACCTTGATGATCTTCTTCTTTAGCCTCTCCTTTTGTTGCCTTAGAGGTATGTTTTACCTCATCGTCATGCTGGAAGACCCATCTACGACCCATCTTCAGTGTTCTGGTGAGAGAAGGAGGTTCTCATCCAAGATCCTATGGTACATGGTTTCATCCATTGGCCCCTCCTGTGTTTTCTCAAGCAGGAGGACCTTCTTGGCACTGTGTAATGTGTTACCAACAGTGTTGTTGGTGACTTTGGTCCCAGCTGTCTTCAGATCATCAACAAGCTCCTCTCCTGTAGTTTTGGGCTGATCCACCACTTTTCTAATGATCATCCTCACCCCACGAGGCACGATGTTGCATGGATCTCCAGACTGAGGGCGATTGATGGAGGTTTATATTTCTCCAGCAAATAACAGTTGTCACCTTCTCACCAAGCTTCTTGCTGATGGTCTTGTAGCTCCAGTCCAGCCTTGTGCAGGTCTACAAGCTTGTCCCTGATGTCCTTTCACAGCTCTTTGATCTTGCCCATGCTGGTTGAGAGGTGTGCTTCATACAAATAAGAAGTTGAGATCAAGAGTGCCTGTAATTGATTGATTGATTAAATGACTTGATTGTAATCTTTGTGACATGCAAATCAATTTCTAACTTTTATAAAATGTATTTTTTATGGATTTTTGGTTGATGTTCTGCCTCTCTTCATTTAAATGGAATTACTATAAAGATTTGAGTCTGTTTGATTTGGTTTGTTTCTAAGTGAACAAGTCTACAAATTCTGTAGAGAACCAAATAATTATCTCTCTCACTGTACTTCTATAATTTTGACAACCATATCGTACCCCAATCTCTACTCCTGCTTTGGAATCAGATTGATTTATGAAAAGCTAGCCAGTCCACCGGGCTCCTGAATAACTGGTAGTTCATGTCAAAAGTTCTAAAGTCACAAGGATTCACATGGCAGCATTACATAGTACATCATTTGCAATCGTTTCACTTTTGTTTTGCATTACAGGACCACAGCATGTGTGTAGCCTCACCAGCACCAGTTTAATGTGCCCCTTAATATCTCACTTGTTTTCCGGTTGACACTTGGTCAAATGAAGCACGTGTGCTCAAGTTTTAATTTTGTTTCAACATGTGCATCTGTGTGATTATTTCCCATTGGTCATCGAGAAATAAAGGATAATGTCAATCACAGAGGCTCTCTGCAGAGGCAGCAGCGCCGTCCTCTCCAATAAGCTACAGAGTGAAGCCATGGGTGAAATGAGGTGCTTCTAAATCCACTGTGCTTCTCTTGCAGTGACAACGACGAGAAGCCACTCAAGGGCAGCCAACACTCGCTGAGCAGGGAGATCAAAGCGGTGGAAAGCGGGGACAGCCTGGTGGACTACGGCGACGAGGACGCTCAGTTCAATGAAGATGGCTCCTTTATCGGTGAGTACGCCGGGCGACGAGAGAAGAGGGCGTCTGCTGAGATCAAAGCCACCATTCAGACCCCGGCATGAGGAGCACAATGGCCATCCATCCTCCGCTGGACGCCGTTTTCACTAAAGCTGTTGGAACAAATAAAACAGGAAACAGACATTATTCATATTGAGCACAAGTTTTGTGTCAAATGTAATGTGTCATTGCCAACTGTGCACTGCCATTCTCATTTTATAAAGCTCTGTTTTGTTAAGTTGCAAAAGAATGACCATTACTAAATACAGTGTATATATAGTGTATATTGTATGTGTGAAGTGTCTTTTTTTATGATTATTATTACTCAAAATTTTAGGGGGCTTTGTTTTTATTTTCTTCTCTTCAGCTGCAGTACTCTTTGTACTCCCCTCTCCACTGTGCATTATTATAGGCAGCTTTGCTTCTGTGTCTCCCTGCAGCAGGCCACTTATAGGTTGGGATATTAAGTTGATATTTTTCAATTGGAGCATATAATACTGACCTTTTATATTTGAAATGGATTCATTAAATATTATGTAAGATGTGTATAAAGGTTTGCTTATTAACTTATTTTTTTCCAGTGGTTTTATACCTGACAAAGTAATAAGAACATTCACATATCATAAAGACTGATTTTTGGGTCCTGAATCTCCTTGTGATGTTAGGATATATAATTTAGCTATGCCTTGTATATAAACATTTAGATCTGTTAGTTTAAACCAGAGGTTTTCTATAACAGCCAAATGGTGCTTCAGCAGATTTTGGGAAAAAAAGTTTGAAAAATGTAATCCATTACAGGCTGATATTATTAAATAAATATATAGACACCCCAGTTTTGATCATGATATGGTTTGACCACTAGTATATTGTTTTGTTTACAAATCAATAAATGAGCAGATCAATACAACTTAATGGCTGTATGTTAAATAAAAACCTAAGACTGGGGGAAGAGTTAGCTTTGGTTTAGCTAAGCTAACCAGCAAACGGGCTTCGAGTTTGAGCATATTTAGTGTACAGACCAAACGTAATAACCAGGACTGAAGCATAGAGCCAGCATGGAACTGCCAAAAGCAGGTACTCACTTCCTTTAATGAGGCTCGGTCCAAACGTGAGTCAATCCCCATCCAGTGTTAAAATGCCTAGCTAAACAGCTGAAAAATCATGTTTACAGCCCGGAAATAACAGTTTACCTCTTCATAACAACTGTACTGTAGGTGAATTTTATATTTTCACAAGTTGCATTTGGATACTGGTAAAGCTCAAACGTACGGGATGGGTGTTTTGATTGACAGGTATTTGACACAGGCGGCTGTACGACACCTGTCTGCTAGGCCACCAATCACTGAACTGCATTGTAATGGAATTGGTTTAATTTAATGAAATCTGTTCTGTGGTGTAGACCAAAGCCACTGAGTAAATGACTCTGGTACAGACCAAGGAGCAGGCTGAAACTGTGCAGTTTATAATTTCAACTTCCAAACTTGCTACTGTTAGCTGACAACTTAGCGCTGCGCTCTCTGTCCAAATATGGTCATTTCTGCTTACAAGTAATCAAAATGCCTACACTAAAACTGCAATCCTGACACATTAAAATGTTGTGAACAAAAGCTTAACCAGGAAGTATCTTGAAATTGCAATCTCAAAAATTAAGCCAAGGTAGTACAAAGATCATAATACAAACAAAATGGTACAGGTATGAAGGAAGTATTGACCTTTTCATTGGAATAGGGCCAGTATGCGCATTTTCAAAAGTCAGCACATTCTGATAAGTGTAGGACTCTAGCACCAGTAGCACATTCTTGCATTTCCCACAGTGCATTTTTTCAGAAATGGAAGATATGTCTTAAATTTGTAGTCTCCAAATCCATCACTACATCAGCATCAGACAGCGGCTGAAAACCTGTAATGGATTACAAACTTTTGTTTTTTGTAATCAAATGATTTGACAGGATTCATGATATTTGCCATCCACCTACACTGCCTACAGTGTGCTGTGGTGAAGTGTTACACTGGTTTTCATTACGGTTTACTTTCAGCTGCCAGTCCAAAACAAAATCGGTTATATTGTTCAGCATTAACATTAGCAACATGATCCGGAAAACTGCAGTGTTTTGTAAAGGTTTCTCATTGCATTGCATGTTATAAATGTTAATTGGTGTTTTTCAATGTCATTAAATTGCTTTACTTTCCTACATCTGGGTAATAGTATGACTGCCTGTCTGGTCACAGTCGTCACTGGCAGGACATTATTAATGTCCGTGCTATCTGCAGTACTATATGTAGGCCCCCGTGGACGAATTCATGGCTGAATAAATCTCAGCCTTACCTCCAGCCAGCAGTAAAATATGAGTAGAGAGAAAGCACTACCTTGTGAAACGTCCTCATTCAATCTGAATAAAGTAGAAGATGTTTGACAAATTGTTCCCATTTGCAGCATGACTTTAACAAATGTCGCGCCAGGGTCAAGTCTCTGTCTGAGTTGAGCATCTTGTTAGATTACTTCGGCTGCAGGAGAGAATCACGAGAAATCAAAGTAGTGGGCTCAGCCAGGCACTGGATCAAGGAGCGGGAGCTGTAATCATGTCTGATGGTTGATAGCAGGGAGTGGAGAGTGTCAGTGTGAGGGCTCTCACTGCGTGGCTTGCATCTGCCTCAAACACTCTGTCATCACTCAGCCAAGTTTGCCTTAACTGCAGCGCTGAGAGGCTGCAGTTTTCGCACATGCGACCTTCAGGTGTTGGTAATGGACCCTCTGGTTTCCATTCTGGAGGTTCTCAACTTTGGAAACAATATGAACAGCTGGATGTATCTGTACACATGCAATCAGTGGTGGGTTAGCTACTTAAAGAGCTTAATTGTGCAACATAGCAATCACTGCTCTCTGGAGAGAAGCTGAATTACATCACAGCTAGAGAAAAACAGAAATCCTATCAGAGAAGCTGTTTACGAAAACACTAGGCTACAAACACTAAAATCTATCTTGTTGGTGCAAAATTGAAGGTTTTTCACAAGTTTATACAACACTCAAATCCTAATTTACTCGTACACTGTGTTGGGGACATGACTGAAAAACTGAAATTTCAGTTTTATTTATTTAACACCAATTCACAACAAGATACCTCGATTTATATCTTAAAGACGCTACAATATTAAGAATAAACTCAAACAATCACACAGCCCAGGATGACTAAGTACTTAGCGACAGCAGGAAGGAAAAACTCCCTCTTTACAGTGAGAAACCAAGAGAAGAACCAGACTCAGGGAAGGGCAGTCATCTGACACGACGGGTCAAGAGTGAGAGGAAAGGGACTAGAGCAGTGGGAGATGGGACAAAAGTCAAACTACAGGAGAGTCAGAGTTTAATAATGATTAAATACACAAGTGCTGTACAAACAGAGTCAAAAGACATGAGTGAAGAAGAAACACTCCGTGCCTCATGGAAAGTCCCACAGAAACCTAAGCCTACTGCAGTTGGCCGTAGTCCTCTACAGATTCACACTGACAGAGCAGCTGTATTCGCATACAGGATCCAGTCCTCCGGTCAGTGACGGGTCCGCCCATTCTCTGCACCAATCAGAAGACACAGGTCATCTCCTCATCAGGTAAACGCTTCTACACAGAGATTTTGGTCAGTTCTGCTTGCAGGGACAGTCAGTAGGTATATCACCGTCTGGACTTCTCTTTCCCATCTTTATACTAGGTTACTGGTGTGCATCCATAAGACTGTAAGTGTTATCCTCAAGCGTTCTATTTAGTGCTCAGCGCTCACTTTGTTTCCCAAATGTTATGGTATATAGCACTTTTCCACTCTTATTGAGCAGTCAAAGCACTTATACCTTTGCATTCACCCATTCACACCACATTCATACAAGCTTCCATATGAAGCTAAGCTAAGTGCTTATTATCTAACATTCACACTCCAACGCTTGTGTCGGAGAGCAACTTGGGGTTCAGTATCTTGCCCAAGGATACTTTGGCATGCAGCTCGGAGCAGCCAGGAATCTAACCGCCAACCTTCCAAACAGTAGGTGACCTGCTCTACCTCCTGAGCCAGCAGCCTTCGAAATTGTGAGGAAAAGACCAGAGTGGAGGTGGATGTTGTGAACCAATATACCACCCATTTACTTGCACTTTAAAAGGAGGAGCCAATTCTGCTTAATTTCAGTAAGAACTCTGGGTCTCCTGCAGGGCACGGAGAAACACCTCTTGAAGTGGCCTGTTAGAGCAGACACCTATAACTGTGAGATTCAGAAACTGGTAGATGCAGGCTACAGTAGACATTTAGGCCAGTGTCAGCACTTGGTATATATCGCACTGGCTCATCACAATGTTACAAATTACATGGTCTTCAGTTGTTCAATAGCACCCAACAGTACCAGCCTGAATGAGCATCTCCTCCCTGGACGTACTGCTTCAGGGAATACCCCTTCACAGTAAGTAGCAGTAAGGATATTCCATCAGGTTAGCCTTCTGATACAGGAAAGGCCCTTTCTCTGGTTTCTCTGAACATACACGAATCAAGATCGGCCACCCGATCAGGTGGGCAGGTGACCGGTGTTGCCGTTTGGGGTGATGTACAGACTTTGTTGTGCCACCTACACTCTCCAGTAGCACCTTCGGTATCACAGTAGAGCGGGCAAAGATACCCATCACACGGTAGAGAATTGTTTCTATGTTGACAACCTTCTCGACAGCTTTGCATCATTGCCTGAAGACCAGCAAGTAGTCAACAAACTCCAGTGGTTGCTGATCACTGGTGGCTTTGAATTACAACGGTGGGCTTCTGACTACCCAGAACTCATCAATCACATGCCACCAGGATCAGTCTCAGAGAGCAGCGAACTGCTTCTATGGAGAAAAAATGGGACATTGACTTCAAGTATCTAACAACCCATGCAGTCTAACTTGATATGCTCGCCAGTATGGACACTGACTAATTTCCTGATGGGACTGCATAGTTTCATCATAAGATGTAGAAAACCCTTATTATTATTAAATTATTACGCAATCAAGGTAGTAACTTCAGAGATGGCAACTCTGAACTCCAGGAGGCGTTCAACACTTGCGTATGCTATGAGATCACAGTTAGTGAGTCAACAGATTCACACTTCGGCAGCTCCTGGAACAGAGAGATCTGATAATATAGCATCTTCTACTGCACCAAAGAGTAAAACAGTTAAATGTGGATTATTAAACATTAGGTCTCTCTCTTCCAAGTCCCTGTTAGTGCATGATTTAATAATTGATCAGCATATTAATTTATTCTGTCCTACAGAAACCTGGTTACAGCAGGATGAATATGATCGTTTAAATGACTCAACACCCCCGTCAGGCTGCTTGAAGCTCAGGTTGAGGAGGAGGATTAGCCGTAATCTTCCATTCCAGCATAGTAATTAATCAAAGACCCAGACAAAGTTTTAATTCATTTGAAACTCTTAGCCTTGTCCAGCCTAATTGGAAAATTCAAAAACCTCTTTTATTTGTTATCATCTATCGTCCACCTGGTCCTTACTCAGAGTTTCTGTCTGATTTCTTAGACTTTCTGTCTGATTTAGTGCTCAGTTCAGATAAAATCATTATAGTGGGTGATTTTAACATCCATGTAGATGCTGAAAATGACAGCCTCAAAACTGCATTTAATCTATTATTAGACTCAATTGGCTTCTCTCAGAAGATAAACGAGCCCACCCACCAGTGTAACAACACTGGATCTTGTCCTGACATATGGCATAGAAATTGAAGAT
>VOQJ01003907.1:4176-17737 GCA_015052665.1 Apistogramma diplotaenia
ATACGGGGGGCCGCCGCAGCTAGCAGGGAGGGCGGCAGGGGAGAGGGGGGGGGGGGGGGGGGGGGGGGGGGGGGGGGCTGTTTTTGCTCAAATGCAAATTTTCCTTCTTTTTCTGAATCGTTGGTTCTTTTATTTGATGATTTATTTGAGAAGCGAAACTACTACATACAGTAGGGTGAAATGTAAAGCAATGCATGCATGTGACCTAAAAATGACAGGAAGTAAGTTTAACACAATCAGCAATGATATTTTAAAGAGATTCAGTTCATTGGAGCTAAATATTCTCAAGTCTTAGAAAAAAAAAGCATTGGGAAAGAAAATCTCTCTTATTTCCTTGAACAATCCCCCCCTTTTTTTCCTTTCAATATCAAAGTTATCCACTCATAATTGTCTGTACATTCAAGAAGCTGTTAACAGCTGTTTCAACATACTTTTAATGGGGCCTGTCAGCCAAAATCATAAGAAATGTAACAAAGACTGGGTTGTAGCCCACAGCCAACTCGCTAACTGACTTTAAATGAAATGAGGCACACTGAGCTTTCAATTGCTGGTCCTAAAGAACAGAAGAAAACCCATCTCGCATGTCTCATTTCTGCAAAAGTTATGTTTTACATATCAAAGTTTACTTCTTTGCCCACACGCACAAAGAATAGATCTGTTTCCTTGGTTTCTCCTGTTAAAAAGTGTGGGCTCGGTTTTAGCTGCATCTTGCACAGTCCCACCTAATCAGATAATGACTCTACAAACTGTGTGAAGGCTATTATGGTGAATAGTGGACTTCAGTAATTGTAAAGTTTTGTATTTGAATAAATTCTATGGAGGGGGAGAGTAGAGCCGCTTTCAATTCGAAGGTTTTGCACCTTTTTAAAGAGACAAGGCTTTCATTCGTTTCTCTCTGTACCACAGACTTAAAATGGCCTCATCACCCTTTCCAAAAGGATGAGCAGCAACTGTTACTTCTTCAAGATCATTGCCGATGGCTTTGCTCTCCTCTCGTCTCTGTGCCAGAAAACCATCCAATTTACATGAACCAATTCTGCTCTACTCAAATAGTCATCCAGAATTATGCCAGAAGCTTGTTGGCTACCAGAAGTGTCGAGGTTCAACTTGCTAAAGGACACTTATCCAAATATTAGTGTGGGTGTATGTATATGTTTGACCCTGTGCAGCTTAGAGAAAATTCAATTTCAAACATCCATTTCCTGTTTATTTTTTTAAATATATAATCATTTAAGCTATATGCTGTACAATCAATCCACCCTGGGAAAAGTAATTAAAAAAAACAAAGAAATCAATAGTGTACATAGTGTACATAAACCTTTAACCACAACTGGATATAACATGGATATGATGAGCCAACCCTGGTGGAAGAGTGCAGTGCAACTGAACTAGATGATACTCAGCTCCTGATTTGTGTGGCAGAACTTCCCAGGCTCACTAACAAGGTCCCATCAGATGTTGTTCCCAAGGTGCACTGGAAGAGTTCCTAAGAACTAAGATACTGAGCAGAAACCTCAGACTCCCAGGCTTCTGGTAGAGGGACTGAGCTTTTTAAAAATTACCTCATAATTGAGAGAGGGTGTACTTTGTTTTCCCATGACTATGTGCACCAACGCCCATGCAGGAAGTGCTCTTATTCAAGTAGAAATATGAAGTGCAAATAAAATTTGAAAGCTGTTCACTGAACAAGAAATATAATCATTATTTTTGCAAATATATATTTGTTTAACTTGTATAAGTAGCCTTTTTTTCTGGATAATTGAGAAGTGAGACAGTGTCCCAACGTCCACCATTAAGCAGCCGCACTGCTTAATGTTGCACTGGCGTTCACTCTCATTTTGTGACTCTATTCTCATTAAAAAGAGAGGAGCCAAGCATGGAGCTTAACCACAGCACACAGAAGAGCTAATGAATTTTGCAGTCC
Organism: Apistogramma diplotaenia; assembly: GCA_015052665.1. Taxonomy (NCBI): domain Eukaryota; kingdom Metazoa; phylum Chordata; class Actinopteri; order Cichliformes; family Cichlidae; genus Apistogramma; species Apistogramma diplotaenia. Next base: position 6,101 of record VOQJ01003907.1, read on the forward strand.
TTTCATCACTTTATCAATTTTTTTTTCTTTAATTCAGCAAGACCCCGTCTGTCCATTTGTACTTTCACATAAATGTCCTTGATATGGCTTACAACAAATCATTTTTCCACTGACCTGTGGGTATCAACACGCAGTTCCTTATTATTTTATTTCTATCTATTATATAACACACTGTCCAGAGCTTAGGTTTTTATAGGTAGATAACTCAAAAGGCTGGAACATTTCTTTCTGAGATACTGTCTATAGTGTCCTGCAGGAAAACATTTATTGTAGCAGCACAAAAAGCCTGTGCGCGTGAATCCACCGAAGAAAAGTCTGGACAGAATTTAGACACTTGTCACCCTCAGCGGTGGAGCTTGCCCATGCCTAAAAACTGCCTCTAGAATCCAAAAACCAGCTGGCAGTGGTGAAATTTTCAATTTAACATCAGAGCAGCCTTCTGAGGAAAAAAAAAACTCTCGCTATAACAGAAGTCTGTTGTACTCACACTTACTCTGTGCTTCCCCTCAGTCTGCTTGTGCAGTTATCGAGGAGGTTCAAGTCTGATAAAGGTCTGCATGTAATTCGTAGAGCCATGTCTGAGAGGCTTGTCGGGACAGGTAGCTGAAAAGACAAACTCGCAGCTGCTCGATGTAATCCTCGGTAGCTGGCAGTCGTGTTCTAGAAAGGTGGAGCCATTCAGTTAATCTTTCCTTTGCTAGCAGTCACAGGCAATTCTGTACAACATGCGTGCGGGTATGTTTGACTGAGCACACAGATTACTTTGGTTAACATCCAGAAAAGGTTTCAGCCGTTGTACGCTCCCTCCATTTTCCACCTTTCGTGGAGATTATTCCAGGATTGCAAAATTTATCCTCTAAATCCTGTGAGCAGTTGTCGTCTGATGTCTGTTACGTACTCTCACGTACTTCTATATGTATTTCAATAATAAATGCAAAAGAGTTATTTCATGTGAAAGAAAAAAAAGACAGCTTAGCCCATCATTTTACAGCTACACAAGCCAACTTTATGTATGCTGGCGGCTCCGTACAGTAGCGAGAGAAAGCTGTTGTCACAACTTTGAGCGTCAGCACCCTCAAATGATGCAACATGACATCAGTGGATTGCACGTAGCGCAGTCAGGTTCACTGAGCTGTCAGCCTGTGACATGTTGTATCAAAGCGTACCAGAAGAAAGAGAAAGATGTAATGCTGGAGAGTCCGGCTCCGTCTGCACTGCGCTTACTTCATGTTGTTAAGGCGACAGCGACGTATTGGACGATTTCTGAACAAAGCTGACAACTGAGGCGAAAAGGACAAATCTGAGAGAGACGGGACACAGCTAGAAGTTTTATTGTTTTTATCCACAATTGAAGGGTAGACGAAAGAGAAAATTAGTAGGACAAAGATTGTTACTGGCATCTACAGCCTGGCCTCCCTGCATTAAGGAATCTAAGTGATGCATGCAGGGCTTTGTTGGCGCCAAGGGAAGACAAAGCCGTCACAGTGACCGTCATCTCCCTCAGGGCTAACTCAACCTATATAGTACAGTAGGATTTCTGTCTAACAGATGGCAACACAGCTGTGCAGCCATGTTCATGTGACGGTTACCCTTGTTCAACAAACTTCCACTTACGAAACACACCTTGTTTTTGACAAACTTTTTGTCCTTGTCGTTTTCTGTTTCCCTAATCCGTTCGCATCGTCATTCCCGGGGTGTGAGATGCTGTCTTTGTATCAAAGGCTTCTGAGAGATAGCCACAATGCATCGTTGCCTTGACGCAGCAGTCTCAGTAATAGCTAAAATGGTCTCACTCACAATGGGCCAGAAATGGATGCTTGGTCATCGTCATTGCTATTGGTTCTTAATTTGGTTACGTCTGCTTTTCCAGCATTACCTGGTTGTCAAGGTTGTCTTGTTCCTTGATTTGTTTTCAAGCTGGTCGTTTCCGAGTCTCTACTTTATTTTCCTTGTGTTGTGTATTTTTGTTCTTTTGTGTTTCTTGTAGTTTTCTTTGTGTGTGACTTGGTTTGTTTTTGGGACCTTGGCATTCTTGATTGGTCCATGCTGGAATTGTTTGCTACACTGTTGACATTAATCTTGTTGGATTAAAGATCTGATGTTTGGATTTATTTTCCTGATTCAGGTGTCCTGTGTTTGGATCTTTAAAACCACTGCAGTAAGGACCCGGAGCATCACATCGTATCGTATTTTTCAACCGAGACAACAATATTTTCTAAAACCTAATCAAATAGTTTAGGTGCCAAAAACAGTAACTTAGGTCATGATGATATGATGATGTGACTTTTTTTAAAAAGAAAAATACATTTTTGCCTAAATTATCATACAGTATTTTTCATATTTGGTTCAGTTTTTTGTATTTTCTAAAATGCTGCTGCAAAGCTCCCTAATAGATCATCCAAGTACTTCCAAATCACACCTCAACTCGCTTAACATATGTTGCCATTTTATTATGGTAATGTATTAGATTAACCTAAAATCTGAAGTAGCGGTTTTGACCAAAGATTTTTATGCTAACAGATATAAGAGAAGTAAAACTGATATTGGTATTACAACTGGTGCTGCCTACCCTGTAAACACCTTTTTTAACATCATGGATTCCAAAAAATGATTAAAGGCATAAAATGTTAATCAGCCCACTAACAGTAAATTTAGTTTCCTCTGGACATTTTCTCATCTGTTCTTAGGATTTATGGTACAGTAAGTTATACTAGACTAATAATCTTCACAGTATTTAAATTAGTCTTAATGTGACATAAACACCATTTTTATTACATTTTTAGTACCTTGAAACCAAATCTTGTACATTTAAGTTTGTGTTTCCTTGCCCTTCAAAAGTTGTTTTTCTCATGCTGTGTGTGTGAGTGGAATAATAAATTTGGATAAGCTCATAAAGTCTTTTGTGGAGTCTGAATATTGCATTATCCATTACGCAGGCATTATGAAAGATGCTGCATTCAGTTAACTTCAGAAGTTTGTAAGCATGAAAAAGAGGCTCAGTGGAAGCATCTACCTTAGACTGTGATACGGCTTTTATAACTTACTTTTGTAAAGTCTGTAACCTCTCAGGATAAGTAGTAATACCCTGTCTTCAAACTGACTGAAGTCCATTTGCACAGTCGACCAATCAATGTCCATCAGCAGTCAATAAGATGTCTGTCTCCTTTGTTCCTGAGAGAAATAATTTCCATAAATACATATTCTCTTTCAGGAAATAGACAGAAACAAATTGATCACTGTCATCTAGAGTTTCTCCATATTACTGTGTATAATATGTACTGATAAAATACCAGAACAGAGTTTACAAACTGCATTGATTAAAAAGAAGTATTTTTGGAGGAGGAGCTCAAACTGGAGCTTTTAAAGGTGTAATATTATTCCGTAATCACACACCTTGTGAAAGAATAATGTGAAAAACGCTTTTACATAAAGTGGATGTAATATTCTGTGTTGTTGGTGAAGCTCCTCCAAAGACAGCCGACAAAGAAAAGGTGTGAGCTCAGTAAAGTCAAGAATCAAATGTGTACCAATCTTCAGGTTCCCCATTTGAATCTGTGAATGGAAGTAAGGACAGAATCTTGAATTTAGTCTACTAAAAGTGACAAAAGCATATTTACTTTTTTTAAATTTGCCCCAATGTTCCAGAAACATTCCTTGAAAGGTTGAAGAACATTAAACTGTTTAAGGCTCTGCAAAAAGATTCACTCCTGTGGGAACTTTTTCACGACTTTTCCTGAGGACTGTAATCTTTTTATGAGCACATTTAATAACTTCCTGTTAAGGTTTGATGTTGAGTAGTTCTCCTTCTGTAAATATTTGCACCACCTCATGTCTGCCCCAATGTCTTGCAGTTGAAAGGTTAATATTTCCTAGAGCTAAAATATCAAGGGAGCTTTTGATGCAAACACTGATATACAATGTACCAAAGCAAGTGTTCCCATGGCCGTTCATTCCTGAAAAAAAATAATAGTGAAATATTATCCAATCTCACAAATTCAGTGTAGGGAGTATATGTAGCCAGCTGAATATTTGCTTTTGCTAAGCACATGAACTCATTGTGTACATTTGTCACAGTTTGGTTGTTGTGTGTTAAGTTTTTGAGGAAAGCATCACTCACTGATATTGATTTGGTGGTTGCAAACATGGACTTCTCTACTGTTCAGTAATCACAGCATTTTACAGACAACCTGCATAACAGTGCTACAGAAAACGGCATGAATGAAATTAAAAGTAGCCTCGAACATTTGCTGTGTTTACCACAGAATGGATGAGGCCGTGCACTCTAAATACTAAAAAAGCTAGAGAGTCAAAACAATTGAAATGAAGTTCACAGTTCTATATGTCAGCACTATTAATGTACTGTGGAACTGTACAGAACCTGTCCCTGTTGGTATTTCAGTAGCAATTTTGTCCCTTACAGTGAATTGTAGATGGTGGTGCAGGCTCAGTAAAGGCCATGGGTAAATGGATATGAGCCTCAAACATGGTCTATGGCTCATATCTCTTTGTGAGTGAACCTCTTCTCTCCCGAAAGGTCACCTCTGCCTCTCATGCAGAGGTGTTTCTCTGCCCAGTAACCAAAACACACTCAAAACTTTACTGGGAAACTTTCTGATGTTGGAAATTATACCGAAAATGTTAAAATGTAACCACCTAGAACTGCGCAGCCATTTCTGCACAATTGCCTTAGTTTTTGAAAATACTTACCTACCAAAATGATACCCTTCAAGTGAAAAGTGCCCATGAAAAAAAATGTGCAAAAACTAGAAAGGCAGTTTCTTTGGGTTTACAGGACTTTTCAGCTGCTCTTTCTAGATGGTGTCTATTAAAATGAGTCGATGAGAGAAGCTGTCCGTCATCACTGACAGCTCTCGCCGTGAGGCCTTTTGGGGATTAGCTTCAGAGTGCTCAGAGGATCAGAACAGTATGCATCGAGCCTGCAAGTATTTGGCTGAAAGAAAAACCTTTCGCAGACAGTTTCACACAGTTTTCAGCTGTGCCGAGTTATTATATTATGATTCAAACAGTGACAGCTCAGAAAGGTCTGTAGTAGTACAAATATTAGCACTGCAATGCACAATTTTGAAAAAAAATATGCATATTAGTATGTATTGTGTGACTTGTTAACTTAAATACATATTTCTGAACATGTTGCTTCTTTTTAGTTTGTGTTGTGTTTATTAGCTACTGTAAAGCAGAGCCTGCAGAGGTGGTGCAGGGTAGTCAAAGATAAGGTCTAACTCTGCTCCTAGCATGTCACACACGCACGAGAATGAATAATCGAATGAATGACGTAGTTAATGTAAAACAAATTAGAACCGTGTCCCCCCATGGTTCTAGACAGAACCACGCAGGCTACGAGGCAGAGTTTTCCATTAATAAAAATTGCTCATGTAAAAAAGAAAGATGATTGAAATTGATTTTTAGGTTTTGAGTGTATTAGGAATTAATGATACAAATATCTGGGGGAATTAAAAGCTCGCCAAGCCAAGTGTGGCCATCCATTTTAAGAGTCAGCCAGGTGTGAGGAGTGCTCACGTGCTGAGGCACTTTCTCAGCCAAGTCTAATGAATCTCGAATGTTTTTCTATGTCTTTAACTGCAATGCTGCAGACAACATGAAGAACTGGAACAAAGGAAAGCCTAAAATCATATATAGAGGACAACATAAACAAAAGTAAATACATTTAAAAAGAAGACCACGAGTAGTTACTTTAATCCTACAACTGTTTTGCTTTTTTTTTTAACAAGATGTTGTAACATTCAAAGAAAGAACCAAACCATTGCTTGGTGATGTACATGCCCTCCACTTGAGCTACTTTCCACTGCATGTATTTCAGTATCTGTAATGACAGCTTATAAACATGTGCGTCATTAAAAATAGCTTCTTAGCGCTGTTTAATCCTGAGCTTCATTCAGGCAGTCCTCATGTGATTTCTCACACCTTCTTTGCATTGCAAAGTGCATGCATATTAAGGTTATAATAGAGAATATTAAAACATCCTCAAGCATAAAAATCAGACCTACTCATTAAAAGCAGTTTTCGACCATATGGTCTAAAGACTATAATGGCATTCTGTCTGACCTGGATTAATGGCTGTCTTTATGACTACAACACTGTACACAATCAGTGATCATGTGGACTCATGAAGCTATACACAGATGAAAATATGTAAAGTCTATTTTGAGCATATCAAATAATTGCTGATCTTTTGTTTTTGTTTGTTTTTTTCAGGTTCTCTTTGTATGAACTAACATGGACAAAGTGGTCATCAGTCTCCTGTTTCTGGGAACCGCAGTTACAATGGTCCATGCATGTCCCAAATACTGTGTCTGCCAGAACTTGTCTGAGTCCTTGGGGACTCTGTGTCCCTCCAAAGGTTTGCTCTTTGTGCCACCAGACATCGACCGGCGAACTGTGGAGCTCCGGCTGGGCGGAAACTTCATACTCAAGATCTCCACTCAGGACTTTGCCAACATGACAGGTCTGGTGGATCTCACTTTGTCCCGGAACACCATCGGCGCCATTCAGCCTTTCTCTTTCATTGACCTGGAGACATTAAGATCCCTGCATCTGGACAGTAACCGGCTGACCGAACTGGGACCAGATGACCTGCGAGGACTGGTTAACCTGCAACACCTGATCCTCAACAACAATCAGCTGAACCGTATATCTAAAGTAGCCTTTGATGACTTGTTACTGACACTGGAGGATCTTGATCTGTCATATAACAACTTGCGCACTGTGCCTTGGGAAGCCATCCGAAAGATGGTGAACCTCCATCAAATGAGTCTGGACCATAACCTCATCTCCTTCATTGCTGAGGGGACATTTACAGATCTCGACAAACTGGCACGTTTGGACCTCACTTCTAATCGTCTTCAAAAGCTCCCACCAGACCCTATCTTTGCACGCTCCCAGAGCAATGTGGTGATGAGCACTCCCTATGCACCTCCGCTCTCACTAAGCTTTGGTGGAAACCCTTTGCACTGCAACTGTGAAGTGCTTTGGCTTCGAAGACTAGAACGCGAGGATGATATGGAAACCTGTGCTTCTCCTGCGAGTCTAAAGGGACGTTACTTTTGGTCTGTTCGTGAGGAGGAATTTGTGTGTGAGCCCCCCCTGATCACACAACATACACACAAATTGTTGGTGCTCGAGGGACAGACAGCTAGCTTGCGCTGCAAATCTGTTGGTGACCCAATGCCAACGGTGCATTGGGTTGCTCCCGATGACCGTCTGATCAGCAACTCCTCCAGAGCGACTGTATATGAAAATGGCACTCTGGATATAACAATCACCACATCTAAGGACTACGGTACATTCACCTGCATAGCAGCTAATGCTGCAGGGGAATCTACAGCATCCATTGAACTATCGATCATTCAACTCCCCCATCTGAGTAATGGTACAAATCGTACCACGCAGTCCAAATCAGGCCTTTCAGACATAACAAGCTCTACCAAGATCAGTAAAGGGGAGCCTAAAACTCTTCCAGAGAAGGTGGTGTCTGTATCAGAAGTGACTGCTGTCTCTGCTCTGGTCAAGTGGAGTGTTAGCAAAGCAACTCCAAAGGTCAAAATGTATCAGCTTCAGTACAATTGTTCTGAAGATGAAGTCCTCATTTACAGGTAAGGATGATTACTGGAACCTGATTACATCTAAGTATGAGCTAAACCTCTTTCTTCAAAGTGACACATTAAACCTGGTCTGTAATCTTTAGCTTCAGAATACACACAGCTAGCTCTCTTCTGTCAGTTGCTAATTGGTGGATGAGATAGTTTCTTTGAAGAGTTACTTAGAAACCAATATTCATTTTTCTTAATCCTTCTTCAGATTTTTTTTTTTAAATGGAGAATTGATGGGGATTCTGTGTTCACATTTAAGAAAAAAAGTGCAATCCAAAGTGAAATCCTTGCCCTGAACCATTAATTAGAAATCCAAGAAGAAAAAGGATTATAGGCCCTCATTTCAATGTATCCTTCTTAAGCTGCTCAAGTCCGTAAAGTGCGAGCTTGGAGACTGCAGCTGGAGATCTTTGGGCTCTGTGAAATCAATTTCCTATGTCAAATGAGACAGTGAAAGCAGCAACATTCAGCAAAGATTATTGGTTGGAAATATAGAAAACAGCCTTAGTGTTTAATTTTAAATCGGTTGAGGTTCATTAAAGGATGAGTAACAACTATCAGATCTATTTATACAGTGAGTCTGACCTGTGAATCTGCAGTAAATAATTTATAGGACAGCTGTTATAGTCAGGTATTTGCCACATAATGTGTTTTGTTTTTTTCCCTCAAGCTAATATTTCCTTGGCTAAAGAATCATATTACAATCAGACACAGTGATAGAAAATGACTTGTATGCTGAGGTTTGTGTGGCATTGCAGCAATATGGCCTATTTTGGCCCAAGTATCTGATCACGAATACCTGATCTTTTTACAGAATAAGACTTTGCATTCGCTAGCATTCTGAGAATAGAACTGTACACAGCAAATATGAAAGATATCACTTTGTCCAAATGCTTTTAATGCAACTTCCTATCACTGAATTCAGTACTAAGCTGTTTATCTGATTACCTTGCTTTCATACTTGGTGCCAGATTTCCACGCCAGAAAAAGGGAACAAAATAAATTATTGGATGTTTCTTTTTAATGTGAGCTTTGTGAAATATATTTTCTTTCCTCATTCAGTGATTCACAGCAGCAAAATTGCCCCGATGTTCTTAGTCATCATTGTAATAACGACAATATGTACATTTATTTGTTTGGGATGCTAGTCTGAGACGTAAAAACATGCACATTTTCTCATTTGCTTAACAGCTTTTCCCTACTTATAGCAGTTTTAAAGATGAATTTCTGAGTTTAACTTTACTATAGCGCACAGTTGGTGGCCATTAAGTTAAGCATTGTGCACTAACGTTGCTTGTTATGTTATCTGATGCTTTATTCTTTTAATGTAATCATCAGTATGTAGTTTATATACAGTAGAAAATTACCTAAAGCAGCTGATTAATGTGTACACCAGAATACACATTAACAACTGGAAGCAAAAGATAATGTGCAAAGACAGGCCAACTCCTGATTTCTTTTCATAACATGCACATGTACAGTACACCCCTAGCTGGCTGATGCCGTTTCCCACTGCCTGCACTGAAGCAATGGCATGATTAAAAACCAATCAGAGCCACATGGGGCAGGGGAGGAATTGCATGAGTCCACTGGAACATGTAAGGAAACACAGCTTCTTCCTGGTTGTGGGAGAAAGAGGCAATTAAGGATGAATAATGAACTGTAACCCTGCTGGTGTCTGGGCTCTCTGGCTGAGGCACTTCAGAGGGATGAAAGCTTCCAATGCATATACTATAGGAAAACAGCAAGCTACAATGGATGGATGACTGAAGAATCTATTTATACATTCCCTTATCAGTATGATTGAGTCTCAAACTCTTCTACCCCATTAATTATTTTTCACATCCATTAATTATTTTTTACACTGTATATATAATTACAGAATTTTGTTGCCATATGATACATTTTCCATTTAAAAACATTGTCCAATACATCTCTCAAAATTGGCTTGGATTTAAAAGTTTGGTCCTCCTTAAACATGATCTAAAAAACAAGATTACAGGAGCAGTTTTATTTTACATTTACTTTACATTTTCTATCACTCATTTTTCTCACTGTTCCTCTGTGTAGCCTCTATGTAAAGCACAACTTCCTTTAGCTCTTTCCATTCCCCGAGTGACCTTTGCAGGAGCCTTTCCCACTACAGTGTGTCTGTACTCCTCCCTCCCTGTCTAATTGACTTCCATAAAAAAACAACACTGACCGGAAATGCAAACTTTTCTCAGACGTGTTAAACCTAAAGTGGTTTGAGTGCCCACACATACTGTACTGTTCTGAATACAAGGTCCCATTGTCTGGATAGCCCTTGCCAATAATAAGAAAAAGCTCAATTTTGCCATCCAGCTATGGAGTGCCAAGATTTCACTTGCATATTTGCTAGTTCCTCCCTTTTACTCAAATCTCAATCCAATTTGGCATCTGTGGGATGCTCTGGACAAACAAGTTCAATCCATGGAGACCCCTCCCCAATTTACAGGACATAAAGGATCTCTCGCTAACATCTTGGTGCAGATACCACAGCACACCTTGAGGTGTCTAGAGGAGTCCATGCCTAAACAGATCAGGGCTGTTCAGGCAGCAAAAGGGGGACCAACACAAGAGTAGGCTGCTGGCCATAAGGTTATGCTTGGCTGAACTAATGTAAAATTATTTTTGATAGGTCATTAACACATTGGATGAAGGGAGTATAGAACTGAACATCATCTCCTCATCAAAGAAAAACACACAGATCACATGTTTTTATTCTAGTAGACTTCCAAAACTTATAAGTGACAGCTGGTGTTTAGAATACAGTCGAGTAAGTATAAAAAACTGATTGATCAGGCTTGACATCACTCTTCAGGATGTCCATGAACGGATGGTGATCCAGATGTTTCTGCTCCTGTTGGAAATGCTCTCATGTTTCTCCTCTTATTAAAATATTTCTAAATGTTAGGTTTAATTGAAAATAAGCTGTTATAAACAAGTATAACACATCTGAATGTCGGGAAATGAAGACGAGTGAATGAGTCAGTTCTAAAGGTACATGCAGTAATCCCATGAGACATTAAGGTTTACTAAAATTATCCAGTTATGAAGTTTAAGTTTAAACTCGGCCAAACTGATTTGATCAGAAGCAAATAAAACATTGAAATGAACCACACATCCCCTATCAGGCTTTACCTAAGTGAATTATGCCCGATGCAAGGCAAGCTGGACCTCACATCTCCAAAAGCATCAGGGCATTTTTGCAAATAGGCTCTACAGTATCTTAACAAATCAACCACATATTTGAAGATTACTCTTCTACATTCTTGCCTAAAAAATAAATTTAAAAATGCATTTTTGGTGATACAGAAACAGTACAATTTCAAAACTTTACATATAATTTGGGTGTTTTCCTCTGCCATTGCTGCTTGTGATTTAACTTGACACATTATGGAATATCTGGCTGCTCCTTGTCCACTACACCAATCCAATATCTGGGATTGATCTGTCTTGATTTGCAGGGAAACCAATCACATGTTAGAGTCTCCTGATGAGGTGCAGTGATAGTTTTGATGAATTGCTCCACCAGAACCATGAAATAATTATTTAAATAGTGAAATGATTTAAAATAGAATAAATTATTTTAATTAATTTCTGATGTATTAATACATTATTAAATATATCTTTTTTTAATTTAGTTTTTTTTAATTAATCAACACATTTAATTATGTATTTGTTTATTTAATTTTGACACTCCATAAGCATCCGTTGCCTTTCTGCATTTAGTGGCTTGATTTTCTCGGCTATTGACGGCGTATGCAGCAAATCTAAAGAATCACTCGATTTTGATTATTTATTGTGCATGTCCACAAATGTTCAGCACATCAGCATTACCAAAGGTTTATTTATTTATTTATTTATTTAGCCTTCAGAACAACATTTTAAATCCGCCTCCTTTGAGGTTTTGGATTAGATGGCAGCATTTGTGACCTGTCAAGCATAGCGAATTGCAGCTGACTTGCTTTTGTTTTCATTTAACACT
>VOQJ01003907.1:27461-43832 GCA_015052665.1 Apistogramma diplotaenia
ATATGCTATGAGTCATCCCACCCCACCCCACGCACACACACACACACACACACACACACACACACATCAGCATATACAGATTTAGCTTCATGTACTTGAGTGGGATGAGCGTTTTGATGTGCCAGTTTAGGTATGAAATAAGCACTTTAACAGCAGCGTTTTGATGAATGCGGGGAAAGCAGAGCATATTTGTTGACTCTCATTGTTTCTTTGACTGTGCTGCCCGGTGGGAGCATTCATCCTAATTATCCTGATCTTCTTTCATCTCTGACCTTCACCGTCAGTGTTTTATTCCAGAAACTACTACTGAAGTTTTATTTTGCAGGGCAGTATCCCCTTTCAGGTTTTCTGAAGTTTTTTGTTTTTTTTTCCCCCACAGTTACTTTAATGCAGTTGTTGCACACCCCGCAGTGCATCTATCCATCATCTTTGATGCCTGAACACGGCTGGCAGCAGTCTGTTTTGTCTTTTTTTATAGAGCCAAAGCAGACTTTATTGGAGGTCATGAATAAAAGTTTGCATGTCCACACCGCTCTCTGAAAGCAAGCCTTATCTATCATCTGCCTCTTTGCTACATTCATAGGCTCCCTGTATCCCCTGAATGCTATATTAATAACCTCATTATTAATAACACTTGGGGGAACGCTAACTCACTGTGGGGTTTGTTTATTCCTGAAACAAAGTTGTCTTATGAGGGAAAGTTTGAAATTTGAGCCTGCCAGATGCAATTTTGTCTCTTCGCAGAGTTGATGTGTTTTCACTCAGCCTTAATAAGTATCACATTCGCTGTCACTCTGCCTCTCTCCCTGCAACAAGCAATTAAGTGATACCTGCATGCAGTGTAATAATAGTCGAACTGCAATAAAATCTTTCTGTGGATGGATAGAAAATGAAATCACATCACCCCATTATTACATTAACTGTCATGTATGCAGTTTCTTCATGGTGGGCTCATAGTTCTAATTATTAATGCAGATGCCATTCTGATATTTTCATTTCATGCCATAAGGAATAAGAGTCTCTGAAGTACCAATTTATTGTAGTTACAAAATTTTCCAGTATCTGGTTACTTTAGTAGAAGCAGTAATGACTGTCAGAAGAACTGAGTTAGAGTGGTGTATCTTCTTAGATTTTTTTATTCAGAATTAACAGCTGTAGACAAAGTTAGAGAGAAAAGGTTAAGATGGCTTAGACATGTAAGTTGGGATTTGTATTTAGTGGATATATTAGACTAAAGATGTTGACTATGGAGCTGTGAGGGAGGACAAAAGAAGAAGACCACAGTGAAGGTGCATGGCTCTGGTGAAGGAGGACGTGCAGAGGGTTGGTGTCAAAGAAGAGGATGCTGCGGGATGGTTAATCCGCTGTGGTGGCCCCTAAAGAAGATCTGAAAGAAAGATGAAAAAGATTCAGGCATGTCATTTGCATTTATCTCCCAATGCAGCAGGCAGCCGTTTTCACACAACACTATATAGAACAGACAGCCAGCAGCTAGTGAGTAAGTGCTGCATTAAAGGCTTAATATTCTTCTCCAAAGGCTGTGCGCAGACTAATACCTGCACAAACGAATGCAACGGTGTTAGCATAAAATGAGGATAATTACACCAACATATTTTTCTTAGGTGAAAGCAAGACTGAGCTTAAAACAAGTCACTAAGGCTACTAATGTCATTTCTTATCAGCAGGTACAGTAGAGCGGCCCCAGTGAGACAAAACAGGAATGGCAGGCAGGGTGCCGTTCCCTAACCTGTAGCAGTTGGTTCATTCACCAGCCTCATAAAGTCTGTTTCTGATCATTTGGTCAGAAACATTCACAGGTTAAGGACCTTCTACAGCCCTGTCCAGCATTCCTACAGTAACTTCCTCCATGCTGTTAACACTGCTGAGAGACACAAACCTTCTAGCAGTGGAATGATGTGTCATCCTGAAGGAGTTGGAGTACCTGTGCAGCTTCTGTAGGGTCCAGGTGTTGCTTCATGCTTCAGTAGTGACACTGGCCCAAATGCAAACCTCGTGAAAAAACAAAAGACAAGGTGGGAAACCATTAGGTATTGGGATGAAATCCTTGGCCCTGTTGTTAGACCCTCTGCTGATCAGTGGTTCCTGGGTTCCTCCTGGGGCACAGCGTCAAGCAGTGAGAGTATGCTGGCAGTTCCTGGAGGATGAAGGGACTGAAAACACTGATATAGAGCACCACTGGGACATTATGTTTTGCCAGGTGGCACCTACAACTGTCCAGGAGCTCAGTGATGTCCTGGTCCAGATCTAGGAGGAGAACCACCAGGACACCATCTGTCGTTTTATTACTGAGTATACCCTGACTACTGATCCAGACTACTGAGTACCATTTTGAGTTGATGAAGTAGAATTTTTCTGTCCTTGAATTCAGCCTACTGTAGGTTGATCATTTTAATTTCTATCAAATGAGGTGACATCATTTCATTCCTAATGTTCCATTTTTTTGAGCAGCATATATTTGAATAGACATTTTCTATTGATCTTACATTGAAGTACCCTATTTCATCTCATGTTTAATTATGTAATCTCTCAACTTGTGGGTTTTTGGAATCAGCTGGAGATATCTCATTGACTTTGCCTCCTGTGATGCATCTCCACCATGTGTGAGTTCCACTAAACTTTCCCTGCATGGAAGCAATGCTAAGTTTCCAAATAACCAGTCATTGCATGCCTTGTGTTGCATCAACACCTCTCCGCCCCCATTGATTCTTTTTTCACTACCTACGATTTCTCATCTCTCACCTCAAGGACTCCTGTGGTATTCAGAGTATGATGTTATGTGATGAGGGATTTGGCACTGAAATCACCCCTGTATGCTGTCGATAGCTCTGTCCAGTGAGCACATCAATACTCACCTGTAAAGGTCACCGATAAAAGAGGGGCAAACCTCAATCATCAACTAAAAATAAAAAGAAAGGAAAAAGCTAATCTCCCCATTCAAATAGTGTTATCTACAAACACACATTTCTATCAATTAAAGTCGGCCTTTCAACTTTATCTCTTCCTCGTTGCAAGTGTACAAACTTAAGCAATACATCATTCACCTGGAAGTTAAACACAAACTTAGCAAAGAAAAGCTTACACATACTTGTGTTTACTGAATGTACCCAGGAGAAGATAACTTTTAGGCCCCAAATGTAATTGCTGCTGTGCAGACTGAGAAAAGGCTCAGGAATACAAATGTAAAATCTGCCATAACCAAGTTTTAAACCGACTGTTAGAAGCAGTGCAGCACTTTGATTACTTGAATCAGTTAGTTGGCAGATTTATTTTTGAGGATTTTTCAAAAATCTGCAATGCCTAGATTTTGTCTAAAGAAGAAACATCTGTTGTGTTTACTATAAGTGAAGTAGCACCACACACACACTCACACACAGTGTTACACCTTGTTAAATTTGACTGCAAGCAAACACTGAAAATGACTGAAAGTTTGCACTACCAACAAGTGCGGGAGACAGTCAGGACAACATTTTTTGAACAATGAAACTAAATCTGACCTGCATCTCAAACATGGAGAATGCATGTTATCACAATGACAGGATGATGAAGGGGTTTAGCGTGTGTGTTTATCCTGCACAGCCCAGGTCACAAGAGCACTAATAATTTTGCACTAATAATATCTTAATCCATATCAAGTTTGGGCTACTATATTTATGAACTCTGAGCTAAAACATTTTGAAATTGTCCAGCTTGTGTGTTACAGTTAGCTTAGCACAGTAGCTTGCTGTACTTAGCTAACATGTTTAGCTAGCTAAAAAGATTTATAGTGTTTGAACGAGCTGTTTTGTTTTTTAGCGGGCTCCTTTCCAACTACAACAAATTACAACCAAATGAAAGTAACAGCTCAAGGGGAGAATTGGTGGGGTTTTTTTTAATCAAATAAGTTAAGATAACTGCTAAATCTATTTATCACAGCAATAATGCAAAATCTTATTTAGTGGCCTGCAGCATCTGTGGAATTACATACTGCAACTCCTGATCAATAACCTTCTTCTGCCTTTCCTAAACAGTCCTATCTTTTGTTTATAGGCAGAATTGGGCACTGATAATTTTTTTTTTTAAAAGTAATTGTGATTTTCAGCCGGACATCTTTTGCTGCCAGGAGAAACAAATAAGCTCCTTGCTGGCATCACTTTATTAATGTTATCCAAAGATTTAGCAACTCTTCTACAGCTGAAACCAGATGGAAAACATTTGGTGAGCAAGTAAGAGAACTGCTTCCTGAATGAGTTACTACACTTCAGTAGCAAGATCAGGTCAAGAGTTTAGAAATGACTTACCTGGATTTAACTGGATTGCACAGACTCTTTCTGGTGATAGTCTGTTGTATCACTGCAGTGAACAGACACTTTTCCACTAACCTTGCAATAGATAAAAATAACAGCAGGAACCATGGCAACTGTGCACAAAGACGGCAGGAGGTGCAGTGTCAAAATGCTTAGACATCAAAGACGTATAAGAACCTGTGATTATAATATAAATTAAAAAGGCAAACTTGAATACCATTTTTTTAAACTAAAACTAACAAGAGAACCAAGAACATAATGCTAAATGTTGCCTCACATCAAGAAGGCTTTGGTTTTGAATCTGGCAGCCAGCTCAGGCTGTGGGTTCTCTCCGGGGACGCCAGCTTCCTCCCACAGTCAGAGTTTGTTGGTTAATTGTTATTTCTAAATTGACCATATGTGTGAATGTAAGTGTGACCAGCTATAAAAGCTTTTCTTGAATTTTGTGCCTCGTTTTTTTTCCTCTGGTCCTCTGCCCTCCTTCTTATGACCCAGAAATCAGCCTCAGTACAAGTGCTGATGGATAGGTCTCACTTCCTAAAATGCATCTGGAGGAGAAAGAAAAGACTTTCCAGAGATGCTATAATTAACGATGCACAGATGTGTCCTTTGTGGAAGAGTTTTAACTTTAATTCTGTAAAAGAAGAGTAGCAAACAGCTGGAATATACAAACTGGGGTGGGAGGACACTTCTTAAACTTTGTATCCATATTTTGATTCAATTATTCAGGATGATGAGCTGCATGATTAAAAATCTCAGACTTAGAATGTTGGGAAGTAGAAAAAAAGTGTCAAAAATGCAGCAGCTGGACGATGACAAAACAGTTTATGATGCATCTGTGCTACACTTAATATTCATTTGACATCACTTTTAAATGAGGTTCCAAAGCAAGGCTGTCCCATTTTGGTGAGTAGTTGTTGCCTTGTCTCCTCTCTCCTTTTGTCTCCTCCTTGTCTCCTCTGTTCTTCCTTTGAGGGGGCTAAGAAATGAGGAGGGGATGGATGGATGGATGGATGGATGGATGGATGGATGGATGGATGGATGGATGGATGGATGGATGGATGTGTCTGTGGCCTGTTTTCCCCTTGCTGTGTCACCTTCAGTTCAGTATTAGTCTGACCACTGACACACATGCCAAAACAAATCAGAAGTTGGTACATAAAAAGTATGATCCAAAGTTTTATATGAATAAAAAAAGTAATGTTTTGTATGGATTCATGCTTGAGCGGAGCCTCAATCGGTGAGCACAGTATAATGAAACTGTATGACATCTGAAGCACAGCATGAAGCATCTCAGCGGCTCACCTCAGCTCACCGCTTTGTACAATGGTGTGCAAATGTCACTCAGTAAATAGAGCAGGGAAAGTGTGTATAACCTCAGACCCTTCCTCTCACCAACTCCCATCCCCAGTGCACCCCCCTCCCCTCCCCCAATCCATGTCATCCAGATGGTTGGGATGATGAATGGGACTAAATCATTGCATCCAACTGTAGCAGGTATATGTGGTAAACTTGTTTTCAAATCTCATGCATAAAAATTGCCTCTGTAATTGAAGAGACAGATTTTCTTTCTCTGCTACAAGCATTATGAATATTTTATAACACACTTTCATGTGTGCAAATGGTCCCGGAAATAAGTTCCATCCACAAATCATATTAAGTGAAATGTTATTTTTCTCAGGCCCATCTGCCAGGTAAGTCTTTTCTGGTTACATCTATTTTGTTTGCTTTTGTATGGTGTGGAGATTACACGGACACCAGTGGCACGTTCAGTTTGATTCTGGTGTTTCCACACATTTCCAAAAGCAGGAAGAATTCATTTGAGCCAGTGTGTTATGTGTGTGCTCTGCGTACACTGTATATTTTACTTTAAACTTCGGTACGCCTGTGTTTCAGTGTCATTGAAATTTTCACAGTAGATTATCGGGATTTGTTGAGCTTGTGTACTCTGAAGCCAAAATCTATACTTCATCTCATTCCACTGAAAGCTTGTGAGTTGTGAGCCAATGAGCATGCTCATTAGCATCCTCATGAGTCCAGCTCAGAGTCGGCATGCACAAACTACCTGACTTCTGGTTGGCTGCCTGCATAAATGGGCTGTAAATAAAGTGATTCGATTTTTTGCAGAGTGAAGTGTGTCATTGTCATGGCTCCGGGTCATGTGCCCAGCGATTTGTGTTGAGTTCTTTTAGGTTCTGTTTTTATCGAGTATCTGTGACGTTCCTGCTTTGTTCTGGTTTTGATTGCTCAGCATTTTCCTGTCCTCTTACAATATCAGTTGGGGTTATTTACATATTGATTTCCTGTTCCTGTGTTCTTGTGTCTGTCCTGACCCTCTGTCGTGTCTCTGGTCTCGTGTTTGTGCTGTGTTGTTTATTTCTTGAGCTTTTCATCAAGTCTGCATTTCTGTCTCCGTCTAGCTGTTTCCTGTTTTACTTTGACAGTCCCGTGTCCCATGTGCTTTGTGTTCAATTTTGCTTCCCCTTGTCTCGTCTGTGTAATGATGTTCAGCTGTGCCCTTCACCTGTTGCTTGTTCCCTGATTACCTAGTGTGTGTATTTAAGTCCAGTCTGCGTCTGTTCCTTGTTGCGTCATTGTCAATGATCCCTCTGCTCTGTGGTCCTTAGTGTTAGTTCTGGTACCCGTCCAGCCCCAGTCTAGTGTATTCATTGTTTTTTTGTTTCATTTATTAAATAAAACCACGTTAAAAGTTCAGCTTGCCTTTATTTTCAGGCTGTTTGCTTTGTTCCAAAGTTCCAGATAGCGATAAGAAAAATAAACTTCAGAAATAGGTGACCATATCTTCTGCAACACACGTGCTTTCTTTTTGATAAAAAAAAAAATCCATTATTACTACAGTACCAATAAAAAATGTGGACACACCTAATTCAGTGGTTTTTCTTTTAAAAATGTTCTGAAATTGTGATCTATGAAGAAATACATGTGGAATTATGGGTAACCAAAACGTGTTAAACCCAAATATTTTGTAGCTCCTTCAATGAAGGCACTTCATTCATAGATGACAGCTTTGCACATCTTGGCATTTTCTCAGTGAGCTTTATGATGAAGTCAAGAGTTAATTTCCTGTGTTTAAGACCATCAGTTGTGTTGTGAAGAGGTAGAGTTGGTAAACAGTGAATAGCCATGTTTGGGTAATATTTTAACTCCTCAACTAAGTAAAGAAGTCAAAAGTGTGCAAAGCTCTAATGAAAGCAAAGGTGTACCTGGCTTGAAGAATCTGAACTCTAAAACACTGTACATCTACAGTATACAATTACAACATACGAAGTAAAAAAACATTGAATGAGAAGGTTTGTCCAAACTGTTGACTGGTACTGTATATGTAAATTTTATGCAACCCAAAATGCTTCAAAGTTGTGACACTAAAATGTAAATACAAACAAATTGCAATTGTTTGTAAATCAAATATTTTATTCACAATTGAACACAGAAGACAAAAGTTTGAACTGATAAAAAATGTTTGTGTTATAATTGTGAGAAATTGACAACAGTCTGAAAAACAAAGTTGGGACAGGACCGTGTGCACCACTGTGCAGCATCTCCTCTGTAAACATCTGGGAAGTTGGAGGAATGTTGGAATGTTGTCCCACTGATGTCTGATTTATGATCCCAGCTTTCCTTTGCGGTATTTTTTGTTTCATAGTGAAATGTTTTCTGACCAGATCTGTGCCTGCACTCTTCCACTACAAAACCATGCTGTCATGATAGATGCAGTGTACAGTTCAGAACAGTCTTGCTGAAATATGGAAGGACTTCCTTGAAAAAGATATTATCTGAATGGAGTGAATGTTTCTCTAAAACATGTCATTCCATAAACACTAATATACCTTCAAACCATCAGAGCTGTGGGCTTCTGAACTTTGAAACAAGCCAGATGGTCCCTCTTCTTTTCCATCCACAGACTGCAGTAACTATGTTTTCCAAAAATAATTTTAAATTTCAATTCGTCTGACCACAGAACAGTTTTCCACAAGGGTCAATCAATAGTGTATGGGTATCTAATATTGATTTTTAGTCTTGATGTCTCCAGATTCCAGGAATCTTTCAAAGCCATCACTAAAACATTTTGAAATTGTTCCATAACTTAAAGACTTCTGATCTCTAAGATGCTCTTTTTATACCCAATCATGTTACTAGCCTGTTGCCAATTAACCTAATTAGTTGCTAACTGCCCCTCCAGCTTTTGTTGGAGATGTGTTGCTGTCTTCAAGTTAAAACACACTATTTTTTTAATTAAATAGTAAAATGTTTCAGTTTAAAGATGTTTTTGTTCTACTGAGAATAAAATATATTTTAGGACATTTTCAAATTATTGCAAACTAGTTGTAAATGCATTTTACACTGAATCACCAATTTTTTCAGAGTTGGATTTGCACTTCATTTGCACCAGGCCAGACTGAGGTCTGACCGCTATTTTCATAACAACATTTCTCATAATGGTATTTCATAGCTATTTAAAAGTATTTTTCCCAGGTGGATCAAGTTTATTCAGTAAAAACCTTTATTTCTCATTTTTTCCTGCCATACAATATTGATGTGCTGGAGGTCCTCAGGGTTTCTACCTGCTCCCCGTCACCTGACTCACGCACCCGCCCCACCTGTTTCCCAGTCAGTGCAGCATTTTTATGTACCATCGCACCTTTGTTCCTTTGCCAAATTCTCACTCAATTGCATTGTACTGCTTTGTAATTGCTTCTGTTTCCTCCCTAACACCCATTATGTGTTTTTAATTAACCACCTGAACTCCTGTCTGGATGCAGTTTACCTGGACAAGTATAGTCTTTGCCACTTTTACGGTATAAATAGCTGCCTTAAAAAAAAGCACTGAAAAGCTTTAGAACCGTTTAATTTCCTCTTGACATAATTACTACTTAGCGTTAGAGGACACTGTAATCTTAGCTTTTCTTTTTCAAAGCAGACATGAATTATTTCTGAGAAAATTCAGTATAAGCTGTTTACATACAGCAACTGCATTTCCCAAAAATGCATAATTCATGTAAATAGCGCTGAGTGGTAATGAGATAAACCCAAACAATAACTAATGATCCATTTCTTTATACAGCAAAATGAACTCTCATGAACAATCTTACAAGGTGCACTAATACGTCGCTCTCTGTGCGGCAAAGAAATAAAGACAGAAGGAGATGAACACGCACGCGGGAGCGCCATCTGCTCGTTGCTTAGTGCCGTTTTTCACATCATTAACCTTTAGCATTTATCTAAAGCAAGCATCTATCCAGTACATATAGGTGATTGGGGCTCTGATATTTATGTGCATGCATTAAGCACATTAACTTCTTAGGTGGAATCTTTTTTCAGTAAAAAGCCGGTGACTTCAGAACACTCATTGGGCAAATTTGCAGAAGCTAAAAATGATTCATGTAGATGAATATGGATGTTTGACTGTTTAAACACTAAATGAGCAAAGACTTACCAGCCAGTATATATCCTTAATCAGCACGTGGTACTGGGATCTTCTGCTCACAACAGTGTGTCCTACACATCTGTGCAGCTCG
Organism: Apistogramma diplotaenia; assembly: GCA_015052665.1. NCBI lineage: Eukaryota > Metazoa > Chordata > Actinopteri > Cichliformes > Cichlidae > Apistogramma > Apistogramma diplotaenia. The sequence goes on from VOQJ01003907.1 coordinate 37,303, forward strand.
GCTTCCAAAAAAGCTGGCTCCACTTGCTGTGTCCTGAAAGAGTACCCTCTGGTCATGCCTGCAAATCCCCCCGGACTAGTGGATCTGCTAACAAGTACACAAGCCAGAGAAACCGTACGCAAGGTCCTCGGAGACGCTCTGAGGAATCGCTTTTTGCATGTAATTTGTCATTACTGACTTCACAGGTTGTTCTAAAGAGTCGTGGGCCCGAGAAGGCTGGAGTTTAGTTAAAAAGGCAAGTTTTTAAGAAGCAGCTTATTTCTGCACCACCTTTATCTCTTTGAAAGGGACAATAAAGATTGTTTCTGCTCCCAGAGCAGAATAACAATAATGCATCGTTAGAGCCGAGACATTTTAATCAACATTAGTGACTGAAGTTACTGACAGGGTGGAAGGCATCTGATGAGAATGGATGTCTATATTGTTATATTTTAGTGCAGCATTTATGCAAGGCCAAGATAAATGCATTGGCTGAAAGCTGCCTCATCAACAAAACATTTATGTTTCAACTAGAAGTACGTCTATTAAGATCTTAACTGACACAAAGGTATTCACTCACCCATCCAAATCATTTCATTCAGGTGTTCAATCACTTGCATGGCCTCAGGTGTATAAACCAAGCACCTCAGCATGCAGCCTGCTTCTACAAACATTCGCTCTCAGGAGCTCAGGGAATTCCAGCGTGGTACTGTGATAGGAGGCAACACGTGCAGTCATGAAATTTCCTTCCTACTAAATATTCCACAGTCAAATATTAGTGGTATTATAGCAAAGAAGAGACAACTGGGAATTGGAGCATCTCAGCAACAAAGTGGTATCCAAGGTAAACTCACAGATTGGGGTCAGTAGATGCTGAGGGTCACAGAGGTCACCAACTTTCTGCAGTCAATCTCTACAGACCTCCAGACTTTATGTGCTCTTCAGATTAGCTCAAGAAGAGTGTTTAGAGAGCTTCATGAAAAAGGGTTTTTCACTGCTGAGAAGCTGCATCCAAGCTTCACATCACCAAGTGTAATGCAAAGCATCAGATGCATCTGGCAGTGGACAAGTCTGGGTTTGCCAGGAGCTGGGCTCAGCTCCTTAGATCCAGTTTGGGGACGGCCCCTTCCTGTTTCGATATGACCGCGCACCAGCACACAAAGCAGGCCAATAAAAACATGGATGAGTGAGTTTAGTGTGGAAGAATATGATTGGTCCGGAAGTAAAGATGTGGCATATTTATAGACATTAATTTCTTTGGTAAACATACGGACCTCTGCACTGTCACGACGGAGCCATTTGGAGTATTTTCTTTCCTTTAAATAATATGGTGTTCTGTGATGTTACTTACATACAGTCCAAGAAATATGTGCTCCAGTGAGTGAAATTCTCACATTTTACTGTATGTCTTAACACTAACTAACAGGTATCTGCGTTTCTGGAATGCACCCATATAATCGATGGTGCTAAAAAAGCTTGCTAGGATTAGCGGCTAACCTGCCACTTTGCAGGAAAGAAAAGAAAAAGAAACGACAGTGGCCCTGAAGCTAAAGTTCAGCTTTCAAAATGCTCAGTTTGCAAACAAATGGGCGACAGTGGAAAACAGAATGTGATGGAAAAGTCTAACAAGCTTTCTGTTTCCAGATGTTAAATTACTTACTGACAGCACTAATGGCAGACATTAGAATGTGTATCGTGCGCATACGTGCACCATCTCTTTATTCCACTTTCCTCTGGAGCCAGTCCCAGGCGGCGGAGCATTAATGCTTCATGCTGGGAAATTTGTGAAAGGCTGGAATGACAGGGGTCTGCGGGATACTAAGTGCCTTTATTGTGAAGCTTTGTCCCACAGCACTCTAATGTGCATAGCTTGTTTTTGGGAATGTTTTTACAAAGCAACTGAAAAAGCAACATTTTTTCCCTCTGCCAGTTTTCGGTGATGCATAAAATAGTAGGTTATTTCAAATAACTGAGTCGAGTTTCCTCCAAACGAGAAGGAGCAGGTCGCATGCTGAAGTCTGAAATCTTTTCTCGGGCATTATGCTCTCAAGCAAAAAGTTCAGCACTTTCTGACAGAACTGGGACAAAATGCAGAGAAAACTAATATGACAAGTGACACGGGAAAATAAATGGTGAGAAAGTGACAAATCTGTGCCCTAAATGGTTCCGGTTACCTCTGTGAGCCAAGTCATTTATGAAAAGGTCAATCGAGACATTCATCTGAGGGGTGCTTAATGCGATCGATGCCAAATTAGCATATATTTGGGGTTGTTGAAGAAAACAATCAATTCTTGAACAGAGCGGCTGGAGCGGGCTAAAGATGCCAGAAATGATCCACTAATGAGCAGCAGATTTGAAAGTCGGTCTGTGATCTCTGGCTTAGTATGTCTCTGTTTACTATATTCAACTTTTGCCAGCTTTTTTTCACTTTAAAACAGCACATTTTAGTCCACTGCGCTTGTTTCTCAGCTATTTCCTCTTTTATTAGGATTTCACATATGAGCTGATTATATATAATGTATTCACCTAGATTTTCCTGCCAAACACCATATAAATGAGTTCAAACTAGATATTCTTTGATCACGTACGGCAGTAAAAATGCTGCCTGCACTTCCAGTCAACAGTAGTAAAGACACCATCATAGAACACTCACAAGTGAAATGTGCTGACATTTTATATATTAGCATCCCATGATGCAATGTTGTTGTTTTCTAAGCCTGTGTAATTGCTCCGCTGCTTGCCAGCACGTTCCGTCCATGCCTGTGTCTCCTTCTGGAGATTCGGCCCTCTTTAGCTTGCAGCAGCTATCACTGGAAGCCTTGGCAGCATTTTCCTGTTGACAAAGTTTAAAAGTGCACTAATGTGTTGGCTCGTTTTTGTTTTTGTATCTGTGTGAATGACGAAGCTGCGTGGGCTTACATAAAGCAGGGCACATTTGTTCCCCGAGTTAGTATTTAAGGCAGCGCTTATCCTCACACTTGGTGCTGTTTTACGATGGTTCTTAAGTTGCGTTTTTATAAAGAGATGGATTAAAGGCTGAAGTCACAAAACAAATGTGTAGTGGCACTGCATGACTTTCTTTTAATGGACAATATACCACTGCCTAGAGGTGGATCTGTGCACCTTCTTAATAAGGTTTCTATCTATGGTATAAGGTGTCATTGTAAAGCTAGTGATTCGTCCCTAAAATCCAAAACCATCTGCACAGTGCTGCTGTGGTTCCAGCTCCTGCTTTTCTAGATTCCCATTCTAAACATGTGGCTACAAAGCAGGATGGATGGATGGAGCCAATGCTGGTGATCCATCCATCCATCCGTTTTTCTCTAGCTCTCATGCAGGGGAACTCGGGTGTTCCCAAGCTGGACAAGAGACACAACTTCTATTGTAATCATAATCTCCAGTGTGCTCTGGGCCTGGCCCAGGGTCTTCTCACATCCCTGAAAACCTCATCTAGGAGGTGTTTCAGTGGTGTCAAATCACCTTAACTGGCTCCTTTTGATGTGGAAGAGTAGTGCCTCTCCAGATCACCAAGCTGCTCATCCTCTCTCAAAAGGAGTGAGGATGAAGTACCTTTTCAGAACATCATGCTTTTCATCACTAGCCCCAGCTTGCAGCTATACAGTAGGTGAACGCACACTGACAAGTAAACTGACTTTCATGCTCAGGTCTCGCTTCACCCTCAGCATAGCGGTCCAGCACCCACATTCCTGCTGATGTTGTGATACTTGAACTCCTCCACTTGGGGCAGCAACTTGTTCTCATTCTGGAGTGGGCACTCCATTTTTCTTCGTAAAACCATGACCTCAGGCTTGGAAGTGCAGACTCCCCTGATACGAGTTTATTGCTCATTGAAGCAAACAGAAGCACATCATCTGTAGAGAGGAGATCCCTTCAAGTCCCCTGAGAGAGCTCTTCACAGGAAGGCTGAGGAGTTTGATCCCTCTGAAGCTGGAGCACACCCTCCAGGTCTCTTTCTTAAAGTGACTACTACCCCAGTTTTCCAGACCAAGGAAGCTGTCCCTGACTTCCACATGGTGTGCAGAGGCATGTAAGCTAAAACAGCCCCACAACATCCAGGTCCTAAAGGGACTCAGGATGTGGTGAATAAACTCACTCCTGGACTCTTCCACTGAAAACTGCTTATTCTGGATCCTAACAGGAGACTCATCACCACTGATGATCATCACCATGAAAGATTGATTCTCGCTTGCACCTTGAGGTCTGTGGTGATATCGCAGACACTAGTGTAAGTGGTCAGTATGGTGCTTCTACTGATCTACAAAAAGCGAGGAGTGACTCATAAGTTTTCTATCAATATAAAACAGCCCTGTTCACAACGACAGCAGCAGTCATAACCTGGTCCTGAATGCTGCGTTTGTGAACAAACTTAGTGGTTCTCTCTTGCTCTTTTCTGGGTTAGATTAAAATGGCACTTTTCATGGGAGAGGGTATTAACTGGTCAGATACGGAGCTCCTAAAAGCATCGCTTTAAATGCTGTAAGTAAAACATCGTTTGAAAGTATAGCCGATGGGTGATGATGCTAGCTTTAGTGTCACATGTATTTATGTAAGCTAAGCATGAAAACAGAGTATTGTTGAGTTGAAATATATCGACCTCATTATCTACATAACAGCAGATGAGCAATATTGCTGTTTTATTTCATATAATTTCCCCATCGGCTCTCAGCAGTTCCTGAGATGAACAGTAAAAGTTTACGTGTTTCTGAGAGAGAGAAAAGATGCTTGCTGTTGAAGCAGCGGTGACCCAGGGTGTCAAACACCTCCCCTCTGTCTTAGCATCCCTGTTTATGATCCCTGCAGCACTGAACTCCCCAGATAAGTATTTTCTTCATCCTCCAAGGCTCTCTCCCCCAACACTTCTCTTTATGAAGCAAGAATAAATTGAACTGCAGGCTAAAGCCCTCTCTAAGCTATGCCTCATAATGGTGCAGTAGGGGAAAATATTGCTTCTTCCGTATACTGAAACTCCCAGGTGTGTTATTTAACTTGTTAGGAAAAGGTCAAGTCAGACAGAAGCAGAGATGCAAGGACAGCAGAGAGTGAAGGTTTTATTGAATGTCAACAAGGAGATGTTTACCATTGCAAACGATGATGTAGGAATGAGGTAGAATTATTGTGGCTGCCGCAGAGTCCACAATAACTGGATCCCATAATAAACTAAAATATCTGTAAATAAAAAAAAAGCAAACCCTGAAATATCCTGAAAAGGAATGAAAAAAAATCATCTGTTAGAGACAGTTCGTTACAAATTAGATTTATGAACTTAAATTCTGGAAAGTTAACATTAACTTTTAAAAAACAGCATCTTTTTTTAAATTAAAATATTGCCCACTTTCACCTACTACTATACCACCATCTTTTGACCTTGTTGGACCTTGTGTTGGAAATTTCTGAAATAATAAGCACACTGCACATGTGCAGTATGTAAACAACTTGGAAATCCGCGTGTGCTTAAAGATGAGTCACGTACTGAAATAAACAAGCATATTTAAATGAAGTAAAATTCCCCCTCCAGACTCACAGCAGTTCCTTTAAGTGGATCCTGGCTGATGTGACTGTTACACCCAGTTGTAACATTTTTTGGACTGAAAGTGGCAGCACAGAGATTTTAGGTGGTGCATGGGCTCAACTGCTTAGGGTTACCTGAGGAGGGTTTGTTTTTTTTTGCTGCCTGAGCTCATCATGTTCTCTCAGTTGTGTTTTACTTGCATCCTCTCTTTGATATAAACTGGACTGATGTTGTAAAGAAAGTCATTTGCTATTATGGTTTCCATGGAAGAGCAGGTGCCACCAAGCTTTTGACTGATTTTGTGTAAGAAAATGAAATAATTGTTACTCCAAAGTCAGGTCAAGGTTTTCTGTAAGTTTTATTCAAACTGGGATGCCATGCTATTTTATTGCATAAAATACAAAATGCAATATTGATTCTCAGCCTTTTATTGCCTCTTAACATGAGATGTCTGCCACCAAGTCATGCTGCAACATGCAAATTTATAGCAGCTGAGCCTCACAGATTAATAATGCAAGGAAGCATTGAGCAGGAGCTAACCCTCTCGATCGTCCTGATCCCCATCAGCTCACTTTTGATCCCACCTGACTCTTATTTCACACCTTCTTGGGAAGTTCCCGTCTTTTTTTGTTTAGCTTTACATCTCCAGGGATGCGAGGAAGTCTGCTTTTTAATCAGAACATCGTAAGCATCCCAGTGGACTGGAGCCAGCTTTTGCACATCACAGCCTAACCTATTATTTTCCAAGTTATGTTGTTGGAGCCTGACCTCTCAAGCAGCCACTCTTAACTGTGCGATGCTGTCAGAAGGAGAGATAATAGGTTTAGCAGGTCGTCTGGGTTTAGATAAAAACCACATGGCAGGTCGGCTTTTGTCCCTGTCATCCTTCGGTACATGCATATAAGACGACTTCTTGACATTCACTCATTTCATCTTGTATTTTCTTGTGTAAGAGACCCAGTTAGTAACCCCCCCCCCACACACACACAAAAACACCCTATAAAATTATTTGTTTCAGCCC
>VOQJ01003907.1:49941-60722 GCA_015052665.1 Apistogramma diplotaenia
TCTCTCCCATGGTGCTATTTACAGTGGCAGTTTGTCCTAATGACCAAAACCGATGATAAACCAGCTGCTGCACGGGTTCTAGGAGATTAATCATTCCCACTCTCAGCCCACAATGATTGTTTGAGAAATTTTGCAAGCTTTTAATGTTTTAATGTTTAAGTTTGCACTGATCATATTAAAGCAAATAATGCAGAATAACAGGCAAGAATTTGGCCTCATTTCTGTCTACAAGCCGCCACTTATTTTTTGTAGGTGTGCGTGTAGGAGATCTTTAAATGAATTGGCCGATGCTGGGATTACACAATCTTCAGTTTGGACATTTTATGCCCCAAACTGGGCCAGACGCGAGCAACCACATCAAAGATACTTTAATAAATCATCTCTGACTGCTGCCGAGTCTTCGGCCAAAGCCAAAAGTCTCCAGTCTTTCATAGGAGGAAGATAATCTGGGAACTCAGCGCTGACTCACCTCGATGAGTTTTGGAGCAGCTCCACTGTGACCTTCCCTTCAGACACATGTCCAAGTGAGACATTATTCAACACTATGGAGGAGAATCAAGTTGGACAAGGCTACAACTTTGTACGCAAGAAACTCAGTGACAGGGTAGTTTTTGTCCCTCTTTTCTCAAGGTCTGAAAATCTTTTTGTCAAAACATGAATGTTGTGTTATCATGTAGACTTGTAGATCCGTGCTTTGCTGTACTTAGAGATCAATGTATGTGTTGAGCAGACTTAAGAAAGCCTAATCACTTTGGCTTCTGTGTGGCTCCGTAGAGATGAAGGCGCTTCAGCTTCTTTATGTCAGTTTTTAGAAGGATCGCCAGGCTTAAACTATTACTTACATTTGTGGTGGCACAGCAAACTGATTTTTTTTTTTTACTTCTGTGTAGCAAATCACTGTAGCTCAAAGTCTTTTTATTCTGTCACTCACTCATCATTTGCTAATGCAAGCATGACTTCTATGAAGAAATATGCTATGAGGACTATAAAATGAGCGTTTTATGTCATTTTCAGTTGATTTGCGTTATTCTTTTCATTGCTGATGAAAAAACAAAGTGGTTCTGCACGGAACTTTAGTTCTAAGAGTCTGGGCTTGTGCGGGGGGAAGAAGAGGCGCCACCCCCGGTTCTGCTTCTGACTTACTGAAGTTGCAGCACATTATCCATCTTTTCTGTTCAGTGAATAAGATTTCTTTGAGATTTGTGCTCAAAACACTGAGTGTGATGACACTGGGAATGAGCGTCGGCCGGGTCAAGCTGTTCTCTTCTTCATCTCTGTGCTGAAATGGCTGTGATGAAGATTAGACCTTCCACAAGGATGTGGAGTGTTCACTTTACTTTGTGCACATTAATCATCTCACCAGCAACTGGATGCTCTCCCAGAAAGGCTCATAAGACCTTGTGGTTCTTGCTTAAGACTGCATTCTCACACCATGTCATGCAGAGGTCAGCTGCATCCTGCAGAATCAGGAGACAGCAGTGTAACGCAAGCATCCTTCTCATTGTATTAGAGCTGCTCTCCGATAGGGCCACTGACCCTCCCTTGGGCTCCATTATTTTTCCCCTCTGATATAATAGATCAAGAATCTCCTGTATAGGGAACAGATGGTTGGAGCTGAGTATAACCCAAGGCCCTTCTACCCACAGCTACTTTTCTTCTTCATGTTTGTAATTGTGCCTTAAGGGGAGCAACACAAAGTGGCTTTCCAGGCGTCAGTTTTTGGCTAGCACTACAGCTTTAGCCCCCCACTGAAAGAGAAGGATGCTGTGTGGCACAGATTGTGGGGGTCATCGTGGCACAAAGAATTTCAGCTGAGCTGTGCTGTTTGGAGAGATGGATTCCCTGAGACTGAGCAAATAAAAGAGGGATAAAAAAAACCAAAAAAGGTGCACAACTTTAACATGAATTGAACATATTACACTGGGTGGAATCATATGAATTTAGGGGGGAAAAAGGTTATGAGAATTCAAGATCTCCTAACACATAAATCATGTAATCGAATTTTGAAAAATGGATTGTAGCAGCAAGTGAGATGGAGAATCGAGTTAGGGTTAAAACACTGCTTCATATGATCGTTTCTGATACTGTACATCCCAGGCTGAGTTATGAGAATCTAGGGCAGTCATTAGATAAAGGCTACCTTAACACAGCAGCAGAGGAGAGTGCGCACACACACACACACACGAAAATACCACCAGTTGTGCTCCTGGATTAATAATGAGGCACCCAACAAGTGAAACAGGATCCCTGTAGTTCCTCCAGAGGAGACAGGTGAGTGCAACTACTGATGACCTCACTGGGAGTCGAGCCTTAGAAAGGTCCTGCCTGGAAAAATGCAATTTGTTCTGGGCAAACCTTTATTGATGCATGGTAATTCACGTGTGTGAGAGACAAGCTAAGCAGCCTTAGACTCCCTCATATGCTCCCATAATTTATTTTCTATAAAAGTGTTTGAGGTGCCATTAATTATTTAATCCTTTCCATCAACGCGCACTCTGCCATGGGAAATGTAATCAGCTTGTTCTCATCTGCTAGCCACAGCCGCTATCACCAGGTCATTTACAGGCCATCCTCATCCCTCACGTCCGTGTCCTGTTCTGGGTTGTTTACCTAATTGCTTTCAACATCGCAGCACAAGAGAATAGGAAGTCTTTGACGTTTACATTTAAAATGACATTTCCTCTGTTTTTTTTTTTTTTAATATCTTTGCTGTACTGAATAAGCTTTAGGATTAATGTAGCGGGATGGGAACGCCACTCGGGATTCTTCGTAATGCTGAACATTTAAGCATTAATGGAAGGCACCTGAAATGGATTCTGCTCCTGGAATACAAAATTACATACCACAGTAGGTTTTATCATTTTTCATATTTCTTAATTTTTTTTATTCATTCTGTTCAGGATTATATGCTATAATACAAGCTCCCATAACCAGCTGTGTGAATTAAGCACCGTTCTAGAAACAATTCTGGAGAAAAATGGGCTCCAGGTTCTGTGTGTCTGCACTGCTTCACTTACTTTTGATACAGTGACAGTTCAAAAGGCCTGACCAGCTTTTCAAACCTGACCTTCCTGTTGACCCCTGTGCATTTTACCCAGGATGATGCCAGTGCCAGTTTCCAGTTACTCTGGACCTTACTTGAGCTAGTTGGTAAGCAGGTGAGTGAGGAAATTGGAGACCATTCTTTTCCAGTTCAGCCTGACATGAGAATACAGGTGACCTGGTTTCACAAATGGAAACCACTTTTCCTTTCACTAAGACTGCTGAGTCAGAGGGAAGCGGTTCAGCTATGTAGTAGGTACATGAGAACCAACAAGTATGTATCAGAGGCCTGTTTAGCACCACATGGGCAACAAACAGCTGGCAAAGCCTGGAGGCCCAAGCTGGGTCTTAAATAGAATAGAATAGTACTTTAATGATCCCACGACAGGGAAATTCACATATTACCGCAGTGGTACAGGAAAGAAATGTTTTTTTTACATACAGTATATATCTATAGATATACACATATGTACACATATACATGAAAAATAACACTTTATACAGATTTTAACACACTATATACATTTGTAGTCGAGGTGGGAGTGACAAATAAATAATGTATGTTTTCTGTGTGTAAAAAGTGCCCTGTGTGCATACTGATGGCAGTGAGGTAGAGTGTCCAAAACACTGTGAGCAATGAGTAATTGAAAACAGGTGTGACGGCTGAGGTCCAGGAAACTGGGAGGACTCCGCCCACAGGAGGGGCGGAGCGATGCCAGCCCAACTCTACACCTGAGAGAGAGCAAGGGAAGGAGATGAGTTCGTTTTGCTTCAATCGTATTAAACCTAGTCAGGGTTCCTTTTCAAGTGGCAATTTTTGTGTTTTGTATATGTGTATGTGCGTGCACATGTTGCACGCACATGATCATATCATTCCTAAGCAATGGCCAACTGTGAAAATTTGTGTTCTGGCATTCATGCTGTTACTTCAACATACGACCCACCAAAACATTGCTGTAAGTTAAGCACGCGGCTCATTGGCCTGCACCAGCACCTCAATGGGTCCCATCATACTGCATAAACTGCTCAGGAACTCATTAAAGAGCCCAAGGCATTGAAAACCTCCCTCAGTCCCAGTATAAAGCAGAATGTAGCCTGAGGCCACATCCTGCAACACACAGGTGGGAGTTCTTACCCAGGTGATTTAGTGACCAGCAAATATTTTTAAACATATTTGTAAACATTTTACAGAGTCACTCTGTTTTTTTCCTTAATTTTGAAAATGCAAAGTAGTAGTCATTCATTTAATATGCAGGGTTTTTTTGGGTGTAAATCAGATGTTTTGTTTCAAAGTGACATCAAGACATTAAAAACAGAAACATAATTAAAATGATTAAAATGACTGACAGTGAAAAAGATGTATAATTACCGGCTTTCTCAAAAGAGGAGCAGGTACAGTCTTTGAGGTATTAAAAAGAGAAAAAGGAAAAAGAAAAAATACACTTCCAACAAAGAATTTAAGTGGTGGATATTAAGTAATTATTCCCCAGCAGTTTGTGAAGAAAACCAATCCTTTCATCTCCACATTCCCATTCAGGACCTATTTTGAACAAGTGCCTGTCAAAAGAGGCGGTTTCAGCATAAACCGACTGCATGCTGTCAGCGGCTGCAGTGAACTGGGAGCTCTGGGATGTACGCATGCTGCCTAATCTGCGAACGACAGGAAAGCACAACTCATCGTTCGCTGAACTGTTTGAGTGAAGTTTAAATGGCAAATCTGCGTCTGGGTATGTGAATTTCACCAGGAGCTTCAAGGCCTCAGGATGTCAGCGAACCAATTAATCCAGCCCTTAATAGAGCATATGCTGGTGGATTATTTTACTGATTGGAGGTTTCAGATGGCAGCTGCTAATTAGCTTTAAAAGGGTTTGACTGACATCCACATCTCTCTCTTAACTCCCTAATTTAATTTTCAATCCTAATATAATAATCACCCGGGCCCAATTATTGATTGACTGCAGGTATGCTGACATTTAATATAGGGAGACGGTTACGCCATTTCTGACACTCATTTCACCCTTTTTTCTTTTACAATTCATAAAAAAGCAGCTGTTTCTTTCTGTCCACATACTAATAAATAAGAAGAAGACAAAATGCACTGACTCACTCACCACTGCTAAAATTAAAAACCTTAATTAATGCAGTATTCATTCATCATTTAAAAAAGTCAACACAGATCAATGACCACATATGACCATGTTTAATTTACTCCTAGTTCAACATGTGTTTGAATACCTTATAACAAACAGACAAACAGTACTGTGTGTATAAATAGCACTGAAAGACAGTAGTATTATTACGCATGAGGGCAATTAGGAAATGTGGACACAGCTTGGTAATGAGAAGCAGGTGACAGCAATCAAAACTGCAATTTAGCAAATGACTCACAGCGTGTTTTCTGTGACAGAGAACAAATCCGCACACTTCTACCTCTTCATCTTCACAAATGGGATTCGAAAATGCGACGTGAAGCCGCAGTCTCGGTAAATTTCAGTTTAACTGTCAGACATTTTGGAAACTGAGTTTCAAAACACACCAGTGACAGTGAACAGACAGCTAATGATGATCCTGCTGTTGCTTTATCTACCCACTTTGATATAATACAGACGCCACAACGGGACCCACGGCAGTTAGCCAGAAGCCCTGATGGAGAAGATGACACGCCAGGCACCGCTCAAGAGCATTAACGATGTCCTACATGGCTCGGCACAAAAACAAATACGTGCAATACCTAGTTTTTTGTAGAATGAGAAAATATGACAAGGTTTTATCTGAAGGCAGACCAAAAGTTAGCTGCAATCCGAGAATATATCTGGGGTAGACCTGATAATTGATAAATGGAGTTATTTGTATGCTAAATGCTTAGCAGCTAGTACCGTTCATGGAAATTTTCTCTCGTTTGCTTTAAAAGAGGACTTGGTATGCTAATCTCCCCTCTCTTTGGTTTCATTGTTTAAATGACTTCAGTGTATCGCAATTAAACTTTGCTTCATGCGCTGCCTTATTTCTCTGAGTTGGGAGCTGGACTGTGATAAATGTAACATGTCACTTACAGTAGTGTTTTCTGTAATGTGTATATGGTTACTAACAGTGTTGGTAGTCAAGTACAAATACTTCGTTACTGTACTTAAGTACATTTTTCAGGTACAGTATCTTTACTTCACTTGAGTATTTTTTTTTTCTGACTACTTTTACTCCCGACATTTTTACACAAGTATCGGTACTTTCTACTTCTTACATTTTCAAAACAGACTCGTTACTTTAGGTTTAACACATCTGAGAAAAGTTAGCATTTAGAGGCGCTCCTGCAAAGCTCGTTCAGTGGCTACACGGAGGGACGGTGAGGAAAACGAGTGACAGAAATGTAAACCATGAAAAGTGTCTGCAGTTTGCCACACAATGCGTCTGCTAGCTTAAAGCTGCTGTGTTTCCAGGGAGAGAAAAGAAAGAGCAGAGATGAAGAAAGATATAACAAAGAGCTACTTTTACTTTCTTACTTTAAGTACATTTTAGAGCCTGTACTTTAATACTTTTACTTGAGTAAAGAAGTTGAACCAGTACTTCAACTTTTACTGAAGTAGTTTTTAACATAAGTACTTGTACTTCTACTTAAGTACATAATGTCAGTACTTTTGCCACCTCTGCTTGCATAGATGTTCTGGCCCACAGCACTATGCCTGGTCTGAGAGTCAAGGTGATAATCTCTGGAAACTTACATTTTCTCTTACTCATGTCCCAGTCAGGAGCAGATGGCAGGATTCCTGAGCTGATGTCCTCCCAGAGCTCTGACAAACCTGCACAAACCTGACAAATCTCCTCTACTTCCAGACTTGAATCGGGTTCAGCCAATATCCAGGCATGACTCCACCTAAACCTGCCATTGGAGAGGCTAGTTTGGCAAGATGGCAATACGTGTTCTAGGTTTGCTTTTCACCCACACAATGTGCAACCTAGGTTCACATTTTAATTTAATGTGAAAAATTGGGACACGCTGTTGAAGAAGATATTGCATAAAAAGTCCAATTTATTCAGAAAAATAAAGAATTCCTGAATCCAGACATGGAGCTGGGCTGACTCCAAAATTAATCACCTCTGGTGATAATTTAATAGAAATTCATTCCAAACTTTAGGAATAATTTTGCATGAAACAGACAAAACAGGCCGGTAACGGTAATAACAGCAAATGGAATTGCATTGAAGTAGTGGTGCATCAGTCATCGTTATGCACAGTATAGTTTGAACTAATAAACAGCTGGTGCAGCTAGCTTCAGGCTTTTCATCTGGCACCACCAGCAGGCTGATATTTTAGCTCCGAATGAAATATTTCAACAGTAATTGTCATGTTATTTGAACATTCATGTTCTCAGCAAAGTGCTAAAATAACACCGAGGATTTTCTGATCTCTCAATCTATCACCATCACGCTCTAATACTTTGCTTATGAACAAAACTCGTTATACTCAAATACCTTGGTGCCGGCTTTAAAGCTGTTCCATACTGTCGGGAGGAGAAGCACAGTAGCACCGTTAATGCTCATCAGTGTCTACAAAGGAGAAGTTCAGGTCAGCAGTAGGTCACCTGACTTTGGGGAGCAGACATAGCCCAACACTTGGCTTATATTACAGCTGGAAGATGCAGGACAATATGTTAGACAGCTGGAGTGATTAAAAATAGAAGTGCAGCTGTCAGACACAAAAGACATGACAGGTTTTCCTTGTTTTCAGTGGATGCAAAACATTTTTAAAATGTGCTTTTTGTAGGAAGTCGTTGCCACACACATTCAGGAAAGAGCTGCCCTTTACTGCAGTGACTAGAAGTCACTAGAAGTGCAGCTGTTGATTAAAATCATACATTTTTTCTTTATGTAAGTGTTCATACTTAGCAGGAGCCGAGGAAGATGGAGTCATTCAAACACTTAAATGCCAGCGAATGACATTTGCAACATATAATAAACCTTTAAATGATGTTACCTTGAAGAAAGTGCTTTAGCGCTTTGCATCTGAAGACCTCCTTCCAGTAAAAATCAAGTGTTTAACATCATCGCCACAGAAAGTGTGCTTGTTGTAGTAGTTTAGAGGCAGGTTAAGTAAAGGTAACTTTACTGCGTGTGCTTCGAGTTTGTTTAATGCAATTTAATTTCGCTTTCTGAGACTCAAAAAAGCACCAGGTTTCCTCCTGCAGGACAGCGAGCGGCTTCAGGTAAGACTACAGGAGAGAGTGGGGCTTATTTGCATATTCGCTTGTGTGTATTCTAAACACCTGTCATGAAATCCCCTGAGACGACTGATTGTGAAGTGGCGCCATATAAATAGAATATAACGGTACAGAGATACAGCTAATGCCTTTTAACTTGTGAAGGCATTGTTTTGTAATTTTAATCAATGTAAGGAGAAAGACTTTTATGACGTGACACCCCAGCTATAGTGAATGACTTTTGGAGGAAGAAAAATCCATAATCCAGTCGATAATTCTCAGACTATCCTCGATGAGGCAGTTATTACTTTTCTCCCTCATCCTCCAGCACATCTGTCTCGATCAGCAGACGCACAGCTCTATTGAATTCAACTGCAAAAAATGCATTTGCGAACTTTCACAAAACAGGCTGGAGAGCAGTGCAAAGGGAAGACGTCACCAATGTTGCTACCTCCAACGTGAAAATGTTGGAGGTAGTTGCAGATTGATGCAGCGCTCGCTCCGGCTGTTCTTTAGCAGTTTCTGAACTGTAGGCTCTGAGTACTGTTTGGAATAAGAGAGAAGCATAATGAGTCACATTCGGACTGTTAGTTTTAACCTGCATTGAGCCGTTATTCTTTCGACCTCATGCCTCAGTCTTCCTGCTCGCTTGAGTCGTCGGGAAGCCCTTTAGCTCGAAGGATTTGTGAAGAGGACTTGTTTCTGCAGAGCGGGATCCGGAATGTGCACCACAACAACACTTTTCCTAACTCTGCCTAAAACAACATTGAGAAACACTGTAAGAGAGGAGCACCACAGAAATAAGTTAAGGGTAAAATCTAACCAGTAAGACTGGAGTGAAATAGGTGACCCATTGCAAATTTCTAGCATGTGAGTCAGGCGACTGTTGTCGTGAACACACACTTGAAGCGGCCACTGAAGGCTCAAGTGGTGACTGTCTGTGGTTGGCTCATTTACCAAGAAATACACTCAGAGGGGCTAATTAAAGAGCAATCAGGTGAAGTCTTACCATTTCTAATTGCCTCCCAGTGGTGTAAAGGGCATGAACTCAAACAGGAGAGAACAAAATTAGCAGGGGGAAAATACTATTAAAATACTATTAAAAATGTTGCACTTTGATTCTAAAAGTAGCGGCTGAGGAGACGGAGAGGCGGCTCAAATGTAGAAATTTAACATTATTCAGAGAAAAGAGGCAAAATCCTTAAATATGGGGCTGGTGAAGAAATCATAACATGGCAAGTAATTTGCCCTGAAGTGTAATAGATTATAGTTACTGATGAGATTACAGTATGCCAAAAGATGATTTCACTTTATTGCAGTCTGGTGTGATTGTGCATGTCTGTGGTTTTGTATGTGAGACAAGCAGGAAAAACACATTTTGAACAGTGATGTGAGAAATTTGACATTACAGTGAATCTGTGCAATTGCATTTTCTAATACCAGGGTGGATTTGTAGAAATTACATGCAGAGTTCTTCCTGTGGAGCAAAATAATTGTAAGCACATGTAAGCTTAAGTGTAAATGCATTGTAGTATAGATCAGTGCACTCTTCTGCTGATGGATGTTGGGTACAGAAAGGGTAAAGGTGTTCGGTGAAGCTGCTTTCCACTAATTTATCTCTGCCTTTAGACACAGTCTGCTTCTTTAACATGCAGAATGCTGTTTTAAAGAACTCCCTGGCATGGTGTAATGTAAATAATAGATTCAGCCATCTGTAAAGCAGCCAAGTAAATGCATTCACAACCCTACAGCTCAGAGCTACCTGTACTTTACTGGGATTGCCACCACATCAGCGAGGATGTGGTGGCAGTGTGACAGGTCAGTGTGACAGGTCAGCCCATTTGTGCATATCAGTGTTTATTTACTATAGGGAAGATGTCAGCTACAACTGGAATGTACTAGCAGGTAATGCTGATGTGCAGAGTGTACAGTCAGCTTTCCCCTCGCTGCACACCAAGCATTTTATTGACATTTGAACAGGAGTGTTAATATAACACAGAGTCATCAATGTTTAATTAGATGTACAAGTTTTCTTCAGGTCGTGTGGTGCCAAATGTAACAGCTCACATCATTTACTACACCAATATTGTACTAAAATATTAGCTGAAAAGATGAGAAGAATCATTTTGTCCTATAACCTCTTTGCATTTTAAATGTATAAACGTTCTCACAGTAAGTTTCAGACAAGTGAGAATTAAAGAACTTAATAAACTTAGTAACCAGGACTGAAAACGCAATTGCACATGATTTTCAGCCATGTGTGTAGTGACGATATCAGCCCTCCGTCTCTGTGGAGTCAGTCACACCTGAAAGACGGGCCAATATTACTTAAAGGATAATCTGGATATGACTCTAAATAAACCTGGAAACAAATGTATCAACTTTTAGCATTTATTGATTCTTTATAACCATGTGCAACCTGCTCTTAGTAAATATTTCATGAACTACTATCTCTGCAACATCTGATCGTAGACACCCCCCCCCCCCCCCCCCCCCCCCCCCCCCCCCCCACCCCCACCTCCCCCCGCCCCTCCCTCACTCCAGGAG
>VOQJ01003908.1:0-12567 GCA_015052665.1 Apistogramma diplotaenia
ATATCCTCGTCACGAAGCGTAAACTTTTTTTCTCTCTTCTTTTTTAAAGGGTGTGTGCGTGTTTTGTGTGTGTGTGTGTTGGGGGGGGGGGGCAGACGCTCTCAGCATCATCATGACCATCATTGAGTAGGCTATGTAGCCTTCGGTGCAACGTGATAAAGCAGTACTCCACCTACGCTGCTGATTGGCGTTACGCAGGTATCCAGCCATTATTTATTACCCCAAAAGCCTGGACGCCTCATTTATCCTGACTGGATCTCGCAGCGGGATCTATCCGTTTTCACTCTACTCTACACTTGGACGCATTCAGCTGACTTGCCTACGAAATTATCTGTTCGACAGAAAACAGGTAAAAACTAAAATTCATGTCTGAATGCTTAAAATTATTTTTTAAAACAATAGTTATCTTATTTTACAAAGAAGTAGATACAGTATAAGCTCTACTTTGGTACTTTAGTAAAGGAACACACGGAAGCAATGCGCAAAACGACGCTCCGTGTTTTTCTCTCATCGATCAAAATGAAACAGTTATTTACTGATTACGAAAATTTTTCTTGACACTAACTTTGCAAAACTTATTCGTGCGCTTTTACGCACCAGTTAGTGCCTTTTGCGCATCAGGTTCCTTAACAAAAAGACAACGTATTTTCCCATAATGAAAACCCCTTATAAAACGAAATATTTTTAATGCAGGTGGAGCTGAGAAAATGAGAAGAGGTTTGCTACTGGTGACTTTGTTCCTCATTATGGAATTTCGGTACAGCCGGTGCAGGTGCGACGAGCCAGGATCGCGCAGACCAACTTCAGATGTAGGTTCCGGGCGCGTAATACCGATCCAGATTGTAAGAACATCTTTTAGAATAAACTGTTTTTTATTCTTCTCGTTATTGCAGCAGACCACAGGCTTAGACAACTTCAAGCGGAACATTCTAAAGAGGTACAGCGACTTGGATTATGACAGCTTTGTGGGTTTGATGGGCAGAAGAAGTGCAGGTGAGTCTTTTCGACAGACCAACATGTCCCGCCGATTACCTTCATAAATCTCCAGTAAAATCATAGCAGTGATGCTGATGTAATAAAGAATTTGATGTAAATTTTGTCAAATTTCTTCTTTTATTTTTTTACTTCATCAGAGGCCAACGCTGAACAGCCACCTCAAAAAAGTAAGATCTTTGTAATTCAATAATGACAAAAACAACTGCTTACAAACTGTCGTAAAATACTGTACTGCCTTTTTTCTTATTAGGGGAGATGGATGACATTTTTGTTGGACTTATGGGACGGAGAAACTCAGAGTCTGGTGAGTGCAGCCATTCCCAACGCTCTAATACCCATGCCCTGTTAGCTTTGTAGCCATTTCTGTTTTCTATTCATCGCATGGGCAATTTATCTTCTCTCGCAGATAATGGTCCCTGGAGGAGAGAGTATCCAGAGAGGAGAGGCATTTTTTTCAACAAGTGCAGGCTGAGGTGAGTGCCTCTTCAGTCTCACTGAACAGACAATACCAAGTGCCAGCTGGTTAGAAAAAATACGTTAACGCCCATCCTGCATAAATAAGGATAAAAACAGAGGAGCTTAAGATCTATGCTGTTTTAAAAGGCACTTACGTCATCCGTGCTTTTTTTTTTTTAAGTAAACGTCTACTTGTCGTTATTTCTGCAGTATATTTCACGATATTTATGTGCATGTATGATGTGTTTTGTTGCAGGTTACTTCAGGGACTGTAGACACTGAAAGTTACTTTCATTTGGCTGCAAAGACAGCAAGAACATAAACAGCGAACCAAATGTCTGATGGAAACAACTAAACAGACGTGATTCCCACTGTACCTGTCAGCCGGCTTATGAAAGTGACAATGTACCACGCATACTGTACGGTTTTAACTGGAGACAAAGCATAATTAGAAGTAATAAATTCTATTTCTTTATCATGTCATTTCTTTTCTCAAAAGTTCAAAATAAACGTAATTTTTTAATACATAATTCATTCATTTAAATGTTGGTGCATTTTCAGTTGCTGTTTAAGTGATTCTTCAAGCTGGGCTCATGTTGAGACAATGTTCGATCACAATGTTGGGTTAGATCAAATCAGATGCTACAGTGTTCTCAAACAGAAGCACACGAGGGTTCAAATATATACTCAAAGGTTAAAAATGTATCTGTTTCATTTGTGAAACATTGTAGCATTCCTGGTTCTGTTTTTAAAATCTGTGTTAATTAGCTTGAGTTGCAAATGATTTCAAATGGACATTAAGTATTTTACAGTATTTTGTTCTTCCTATTAAAAAATACATACATCCATACATACATATATGCATACAGTGTCTAATAAATTCGATAATTTATTTCATATTAATTTCATCAATTGTTGTATCATTGTTCCAAATTGGGATAATACTTTTTACTACATCTCTCCAAACACACTCTGGTTGTCATAACAAAGTCAAACACAGAAGATGTCAAATATAATTACAGCTAAACTGAATTATTTATAATTGATCATTTTTTAACCACTCATTTAGGTTGTCACACTGGGTGGAATATACTATAAGCTTTCCCAGAAGAAAAGACTCATTAGTGCACTGTGGAAAACGTCATGCTTTTTACCACAGCTCCTTTAAACTACTCTCAGAGGCAAAATAGCCACATGTGTTCCTGATGCAGTTTCCCATGATGATCGGACACAATGCAGTTAAAATATGTTCAGTCCCACCTCAAATACGTTACAGCTAAACACTGATGTCTGTCTTAGTCGACTCCAGTCCTGTTCACAGGGAGGTGGGAGTCTAAACTCTCTTTCTCCCTCTCCTCTGACTCCTCTTTGGTTTGGTTTCCACGGGCAGAAAAGGCAGTTGTGTGATTCTTTCCCTCCTTCACCCCCTGAACTGCTTCAGGTCCTGCCGTTACGGCTGTCTGTGAGCGCAGGCTGACATTCAAACCGTGACGTAGAGAGGGCTGGTAGCGTGGAATATAACCATATGCTCTCAGGTGGTAGGTGTAGTACTCCAACACGTACATCAGCTCTGCCTCTACATAATGAAACGATACCGCCAGGTCTGAGCAACACTGCGGACCCTAAGGAAGAACAACGCACAGGTTACACACATAAAACACGAACATAATAATGAAATAAATAACTGCACAGCAAGATGTGCTAACTTTTAAGCATCAATAATTCTGAGACAGAAGTAAAAAAAAAAAAAATAAGTAGCAGTCTCCTTTCTTTTGATCACACTGACATAGTCGGTGCTATTGTAAATCACTGAGCATTGCTTTACTGCTCAAAAGAGAACATGATCAGTAACTGGCCTTGAACAAAGTGTACAAAGCTCCCGACTTTAGGTCTCTGAACTGAAATGTAATTTTGTTGTAAAGATAAAGATAAATAACCACATATGGTACAAGGAAAAGAGAGAGTGCTAAATAGGAACATTTTTCTCACAAACAGGATTTAGTTGAGATTACTGCAACCAGGTCGGTGTATAAATCTCATGCAACAACAGATCGATAGAGAAGCAGGCAGACTGCCTTCTGCACAGGTACCAAACAGGACAGCTTTGAGAAAAAGAAGTTAAAATAATAAATGCACAGTATAATTATAGGCTATATTTTTATAGATTATAATAATACTGATACTGGATGAACATGTTTGCTGTGAGACTGGAGTCTAAGCCAAAAAATTACTCAGGAAGAAATGTGTACCACTTCAAACTGTCACTGAGCACACAGCATAGTGAGCACCATATTCAGCCACAGGGCAGCATATATATGCATTAATAAAGAATAACACAGTTTGCATATTAATTTCTATAAGTGATGCTATACAGTGGCGCAATACAGCTAATTTATTTGAGTTTTGAGGAAAAACCACAACAGGCTATAAAGAAAATATGAGAACTAGTCATCAGAATACATTTTTCATAAACTGTCACAATCTCTCACAGTTTTTCCTTTTCATTGTGTGAGGGGAAAAAAGAATAATTGCTTCAAATAATAAAAAGTACATTTCTGTTCTTGTTTCAATGTCAAAGACCGGGAACAAAGCGTGTCCATACACAGGCAGTCAGCAGTTGACAGTATCAGAAATGAACCTGCCTCATTTTAATTGCAAAGTGCAATAGATTCGTTGTATCATCAACAGCAAATTGACCAATTTTCCCTCTACTGACAGGACATTGTCTGTGCCGCAATCTTTACTTTAAAATGAACTCTCTTGTTCCAATTCAAACAACCTGGATTATTCTTCTGATGAGTCATTTAAATCAACCCATATATTTTTATTAAATGTATAATATATGAGATATAAATTTGTCAAAAATATTGATTATTCCTACAGTTCTTACATGCTATTTACTGACCTGCCTTAATTCATCATGGCACAAATTCAACAATCCACAGAGATTATGGTCCATATTGACATGTTAGCATTGCTCAGTTGCTGCAAATGTGTTGGCTGAACATCCGTGATCTGAATCTCCCATTCCACCACATAACAAAGGTGTCCCTATTGGATTGAGATCTACTGTAGTGACTGAAGGCCATTTGAATACAGTGAAGTCATTGTCGTGTTCAAGGAACCAGTTTCAGATCATTTGAGCTTTGTGACATGATGTGTTATCCTGCTGGTCATCAAGGGATGAACTTGGTCAGCAATAATGCTCAGGTGGGCTGTGGCATTTAAACAATGCTCAGTTGGTACGCTGCAAAAAAAAAAAATCCCCCACTTGATTAAACCACCACCAGCAGTCTGAACTGGGACAGTGCCAGGATGGACACATACTTTCATGTTGTTTACAGCAAAGTCCGGCCCTACTGTACCAACATTTTTTCCAATCTTCTATTGTCCAATTTTAATGAGCCTGTGTGAACCCCAGTTTCCTGATCTTAGCTGACAAGAGTGGGGCCTGATGTGGTCTTCTGCTGCTGCAGCCCATTTGCTTCAAGGCTCAATGTGTTGTGCATTCAGAGATGCTCTTCTGCATAGCTTGGCTGCAATGAGTGGCTATTTGAGTTACTGCTGCCTTCCTATCAGCTCAAAGCAATCTGGCCACTCTCCTCTGACGTGTGGCATCAACAAGGTATTTTTGCCTCCCACTGGGCCTTTTCTCTGTTTTGGACCATCTCTGTGAAACCTAGAGATGGTTGTATGGGGAAAGTTTCTGAAATTTTTCAGCAGCTTCTGAAATACTCAGACCAGCCCATCTGGCACCAGAATGAAACTAAAACTAGAAGAAGGGCCTGAACTGCTGATAATTTATCCTATATCAACTAAAGTGGCAAAACATTTGATTTTCAGGAGCAACGTAACTGGTCTCCTTAGTTCTCAAACAGAGTTTTGTTAAATGAAAGCGTGATGCCACAAAGTGGTAAACATGTTACTGTTCTGGCTTTTTCAGAAATATGTAGCTGGCACCAAATTCAAAATTGGATTTTGAATAGTTTGGGGGTTTCTTCAAATATATATATATTCTCCCACTTGAAGGGCAGATATCCACTAATGACATTAAAGGATTTCTAACTTGAGGTTCAGCCTGTTACCTGCTTGATGTCCTAACCTGACTTGACCTTTTCTAATAAGGTTAATCCACTCAGTGTTCAGATAAGGCAGCGACACTCTCTATGAAATAGCTTTCATGGGTGACTCGTGGACTTTGTTTGATTTTTACCACATCATTGTGTAATTCCATTTCACTGTTATACACTCACAAATAAAACAGATGGGTGGGGACTTGCCTCAACAATTGGGTAGTAGCAATAGCTCCAGTACCAGAAGCTCTTGGAGAACTTGCCAGTTAGATGGTGTTCTGGCACAAACGGATGAAAGGTTTCTCGTTGCAAAGTGTCTCTGGAATCTCCTGCTAGGACACCCATCTTCTCCAAACACTGCCCCAGCGCAAGGTCTTCTACAGGGGTTGTGTGTATGCAAACCTTGGTTCGAAAGCCTTCCACAAATCTTTTGAGGGCTTCTTTACTGAGCACATAACCTGCTCCCCCACTCATGTAGCCCTGTTTGGTGTAAGGCTTGAAGCGCTTGCCAAAATAGATGGGTTCTTGAGATGAGTGGTTGGATAGAATCCAGCGCAGGTTGTCCACCACCACATAGGTGTCATCATCCGCTTTTAAGAACCAGTCTGCTTCATTCGCATGGTGTTCGTAGACATAATGGAAAGCTCGAATGGTCTTCCAGTAGAGCTGGTCACGGCCCTCCCTCGTCCCCAGGCCCACAGTGGGGAAGTCAGGATCCTCCACAGAGCTCATGAACACCACAATGTTGCAGTGCTGACTCCAGGTAGCTCTGACATGTTGGGCCCTGCTCTGCAGGTTATACGGCCCTGTCATCACCCAGCATAGAATACGTACTTTCTGATACAACACCTCTGCCAGCTGGCTGTCTTCATCTAGAAGGACACAGCACAATACATATCAGTGTTAACTGGTGTACAGTGGGCCTACTGTATTTGATACATTTAAACAGCAGTCTACATATGAGTATAAAGCACCTGCACGGTGAGGAAGGAGCAGATTGATGAGAGCAGTTCCCTCCCTCCTCCAGGCAGTTGGCCTCTCCCTCACAGCAGTGGCTTTTTCCTGAGCTCCTGACAACACAGGGTAGCTTCTCTCAAACCACACCTGGCGAAGGAAGAAGTACATGCTGCAGGCCCCTAAAATGAAGCCCAGTGAAAAGCCCCATCTGGAGCTGGAGCCCTTCATGGTGATAATGTCTCCACAACTGCGAGGTCCGAGTTAGAGCATGTCTACATGAAACTACAGCACACTGGATCAATCTGATGAACAGCCAAACCACAAATGTCAACAAATGTCAGTCACTAACTTTCTTTGTGCTGCATCTGTAAGGCGCGTGATAGTGCATCGACTGTAATACCAATGCCATCATTGTTGTTTCAATTGCAAATGATTACTTTATGCCATTAAAACAAGAAATGATTTTGATGGTTGAATGGATGACACTGTGAGTGTGACTCTTTCAGGCCAAAGTACAGTAAATTTTAGAGATGTCTCTTAAATTTACTGTAGGCCATTTGTCCTGTAACAAAATCTGCATTACACTGGCCAATAAAACCTGACAGGAAAACCACATAGTGAATCACACTGAAACTCCACTGACACTTGAGAAGACGTGTATGATGTGCGCTACTGCTGACATAGTGATTCATTTCGCTGTTGCTTAGAGAGGTCGTTTCATTTATAAAACTGATGTCACAACAATACTTCCTCCCTTGTATTTTAAAGTCAGGATGATTTAAATTGGTCTAAGATGTATTTAAACGCTAAAAGTCGGTTTGTTAGTAGAGCGAAAGGACTTTAGAGAAATGCTCTTGACGCGGATTTGACAGCTCACTGTCAGTGGGTCGCTGTGTTTTTCCTTGCGTCTGATGAGGTTAAAGACCCCAAATCAGAGACAGATGTTAACGACCTGACGCAAAACGTTTATAGCAAAGCCGTTCATCCCCTACTTTATCCAGACCATAAATAAAATTGTGTGACAGTCTGGTTACCATTCGTTTAAACAAATAAACAAATAAATAAATAAATAAACAAACATGATATAAACTGCTGTGGCAGCAAAACGAGGTCAAAGGGAATCCGGATCGTTTTCTATATTTCAACTGAATTGAAATTGAACCCACGGTTCTGTGTATGTCCACTCAGGAAAATAAATAAATAAAAGCACTTAAATGCTACTTCCTCCCTGCTGTGTGTTATTTACCTTTGCTGGGGATCAGTCATTTGTGAGCACGATGTGCCTGCCACCCCAAGCAGCAGCTAAGACGCACAAGAACGCTACACCTGTCGAGCACACGGTGACATGCAGGTCACGTTCATCCGAAATACTGTTTCTCAGAGAAGACCTCCCTGCAACGGGTCGCCAAATAAGACGATTATCAACAGATAAACGCCACTGTGCATATTTACATTCTTCCACCTAACTGGTGGTAAGCTGTGAAAATGCACGCTGTCATTGGTCGCCTGTCGGTGACGTGTGAGGAAGCGCTCATCTACGTATTGAGAAATAATAACGACAACTGATCGCCTCATTGTTTCAGGAGATCAATCAACGTTTGTTAGTCGCGTGTGAAACGGGTTATTGTGCGGGGCGGAGAGGGGAAGGGGTGAATACACAAAGGGAAAGATGGTGAGGCTTTGTCCTCTACAAATCATTGCCGCTAGATGTCACCCTAACAACGCCTGCAAAAACTTTCAAGCACTAGTCTGCAATTAGAAGCGCTTTACGTGTATTCAAGTTTATTCACCCTCTATAAAAAAGTATAATGTTGACGTGAAGCATCAGCTCAGAGGAACTTCACAGGACAAGCAAATATATCAGATAGACACACTTAAAGGGAATCATATTTGTTATAATACACAATGTCACTAACAGATTATGACCTTGTGAACTTGAAGTGAAGCAGAACAAGCAATCACGGATATTAACAGAGACATATACTTGCTCGTGACTGAAATTTTAAACAATTGCCAAGACTAATTAAGATCAGAACTGCAAAGCATTGTCTTTAGTACTGTTAGTATTCCCCAAGGGGCAGGCATCTGTCTGACCATGCATCCATCAGTACATACATACATCTTCTTTACTGTTTATTCAGTTTAGGGTTGTGGCAATGAAAAAAAAAATAGGAAAAGCAGATTTTAAAAGAATTCCGTCAGTCTCACTGCTCCAGCATCTCCCTCCTAGGTTGGAGCACTTATTCCTTTCCCAATCCCCATTGTCTCATTTCATGAGTGGTTCCATGAGTGGCAGTGGGTCAGGCACAGTAATCATCCAGTCACCTTCCACTGCTGCAAGTTTATATACCAACCCTTAACCCCAACACAGTGCCGGTTTGTAGACTCAGCTACTTTAGTCAGTGAGTTTGAATTTACTGACATATCTTACCATCTTGTCTAACCCTGTGTCTCCTCCATCATGTTCCTGCTTTTAGCCACCTCAAGCCAGCCCCTGAAGCACTCCACTTCCAAAGGACTCATGGATATTAGGTGATCTATACCCTGAACCATGTGTTGCTCTGAATCGCCATGATCTGACTCCTCATTTCCCATGTTGTCCAACCTGGCAATAACTATTGACTCAGCTCCACCGCTATTAAGGACTTTACAACAGCTCTAACCAATCATACTGTGTGGCTGTAATCCTGTCTTGATCTCTGTTCTGCAACTGGGTTTTTACTTTTTCGCAATCCACATGTCTCCACCCTGAGTCCAGCATCCTGAAGCTCTATGAGCAATAGAAAGAGGGCGGGTGAAGATTAGTGAGTGTCAGAGCTGCAATCCAGGATGAATTCAGAGATGAGTTGCTCCCAGAACACCTCAGGCAGCTGAAGATACATTGATGAGTAACAAGAAAAGGAATTATCATATACAATTGACAGAACAAGTGGCTCACATGAAGAAATCTAACCAGCGTCTATAAAAGGCCAGGCTAAAGGACAACGCAGAAGCTCTGATCATGGCAACGCAAAAACAGGCCTTAAGTGCCAGATCTCTGGGGATCTGGGTCTACCACAGCCAACAGGACCCAAGTTGCCTCAGAGACGATCCACGACAATGGCTGGACTAGTGTACAGGAACATAAATGCCACGTGTGGACTAGAAGTCCAAGTCCAGATAGGAGACACCACAAAAGGTGGTGGGCTCCAGCGCAAAGGTCTTGTGGGACTTTGAGCTCCATACAGACAAGCAGCTGCTGACCAATCAGCCAGATATGGCAGTGATTGATAATGAGCAGAAAACTCCAGTTGTGAGAGATGTGGTAATCCCAGTGTCAGCAGGAAGATGGAGCACAGACACCAGAGAAGTCCCAAGGGCTGAAGGAACAACTGTAGTGGAAGGGAAAGTCCAAAGTGGTCCCAGTAGCACTGTAACCCTAAAACTGGTAGAGTGGCTCCAGCAAATTCCAGTTCAATTCAATTCAAGGCGCTTTTTATTGTAAGGTAAAGACCTTACAATAATTACAGAGAAAACCCAACAGTCAAAACGACCCCCTATGACCTCCATTTTAACAGGAAGAAACCTCCAGCAGAACCAGGCTTGGGTAGGGGCAGTCAGGGCTGTGGAAGAGAGACAGATATTAATAATAAGTAAAGAGTAAATGCACAATAGGGTATAAACAGAGTAAAAAGAGGTGAATGAAAAGAAACACTCGGTACGAATGGGAACCCCCCCCCTTCCCCCCAGCAGCCTAGGCCTATTGCAGCATAACTAAGGGATGGTTCAGGGTCACCTGATCCAGCCCCAACTATAAGCTTTATCATAGAATAAAATTTTAAGCCTAATCTTAATCAGAGATCTCTGTGCAGAATAGTGCAGTCATGGGAACAGCTAACATCCTTAAAGGCCATTTTCACACCCTAAAACAGGAACTGGATGTTTTGGTGGAAATTAAAAATCAAACTGAGACTACAAAGTGTCTTTCTGTATTGTTTATTAACCTCTGCAGAGGGAGCAACATAATTACAGAATGTAAGGCAGACTGCAAATGTCTCACCACTAATAAGTGATACAGGATGAATCAATTAGAACTACTCTTTTTGTATGCAAACGATCACCGCTTGCACATTTCCATTTCCATCCGCCCTGTGCACTGGCAAAGACAGTTTTAACAGGCAAATAAAGAACAAAGTAAGACTTCTACATATAATAAAAAGAACTACACACACCAGCCATTTTATTAGTTGCACGTATAGATGCAAAACTGGTTAGAACTGGTTTGGTGGGGAATGAATGTAGAACTGAAAACACAAACTCAAAATACATTTTATGATTTTGAGAGATGTTCTACCATTTTTGATTCGGCATTTGGCAGAATTTCTGCTCTCTTTGGCCTCTCTCCCTTTAGTAGGTTTACATGCAGCACAACTGGAATGAGGCTGACTTGGGGTGGCCACCTTGTAGGCTGGATCTCGAATGCTCCTCATCATTTTGCTAGCACTTTGCTGTCGTCACCTGGGGGGAAGTATAAGTGGTTTGTTGTCTGGGGATAAATGATCTCTCCTGGGCTGACCAATCATACTGGACCTTCTGACATTACCGAGCATCACTCAAATTAGGAACCTCTACCACACCCTAGTCAACTGCCCATGTCTATTTCAATATAGAGAGAGACAGAGAGAAATAATCTAACCCTTGAGAATAAGTGCATTAGGCAGATTTTTGCTTTAATGGACTTCAAAGGAAAGACGTCAGAATATTTTGTTGCACAGCTTGTTATTATCAACATGTAATGGCTGCTTTCTTCCCTACTTTTAACAGGTCAAATGACGTCCATCACAAACTGTTCAAAATGGGGTACTAATGAATTGTAAGTGCTGGAGTGGAGCTCTGGCAGAGAGTTCTTCAATTACTGAGGGAAAATGTTCCGGAACTAGATTGTTATGTTTCCTGCAAGTGTTTCTAATGCAAACATGTTCAGTGCAAGTTCTGTTCTTTCCCAGGCAAACTGTCATGCTCCTGGGCCTTTCGCCCACTATCTTAAGTCTTTTTTGTAATTGAAGTCTGTTGTTGTTTAATTTCTCTTTTTGTGTTTCTAAGTTTGTTTACATTTTACACTGTTAGTTTGTTATAGTTTTCTGAATTCTCTTATTATCATTATTTATATTTAGTTCCTGTTTCCCTTCTCCTTGCCTTCCCCCCTGTTCTTGGGTTCCGGTGTCTGTGTTATCCCTTCTGTGTCTTCTGTGTTTGTGTTTCAGGTGTCTTCCCCGTTTAGTTGCTTCCATGTCCAGTCCATGTGTCATAGTCTTGATGTCTGTGTTTTGGTATTTCCTCTGTGGACCTGCTTCACCATGTTATGTCAAACCTTTATGTTGTGTTTAGGTTCCGTTCAGTCATATATTAAGATTTCCTCTGTGTGCCAGCCTCCCAATAATGTATGTCAAGTATGCGTTGTGTCATGTTTGCTCACGTCCTGTTTTATTTTGACAGTGCTTTGCCCCTTGTGCTTCATATTTAGTTTTGTTTCCTGTGTCTCATTGGTGTATTCTGGTCACCTGTTCCTCCCAGATGTTTCCACTTCCTTCATTATCCCTCCATGTATATATTGTCTGCCTTTTCCTCAGGACTCTTTCTTCAGCCTGATGGCTCCCTTTACCTCCGGTGACCGCCATCTGGTTCGGGGATTACCACCGCGACAGGCACCAGCCACCTTGCAGCCACAGTTCTGAGCAGCAGCCTCAACAATGGAGGTGCGGAACATGGTCCATTCAGACTCAATGTCCCCCACCTCCCTCAGGATGCGGTTGAAGCTCTGCCGGAGGTGTGAGTTGAAGACCCTGCGGATTGGGGCCTCAGCCAGACGTTCCAAGCACACCCTCACAATACGTTTAGGTGCACCGGGTCTGTCCAGCATCCTCCCCCACCACCTGATCCAACTCACCACCAGGTGGTGATCAGTTGACAGCTCAGCTCCTCTCTTTATCCGACTGTCCAGAACATACGGCCACAGATACAATGATACGATTACAAAATTGATCATCGACCTGCGGCCTAGGATGTCCTGGTGCCACGTGCACTTATGGACATCCTTATGTTCAAA
>VOQJ01003915.1:3357-35689 GCA_015052665.1 Apistogramma diplotaenia
AGGAGCGGAAAAGGGAGACAAAAGGAGGTTGGAGGTGGAGGTGAGCAACCCAGGTGGGATGCATACCCATGAAAACAAATGAATTGAACAAACCTTTCAGCAAAACCCAGTGTACACTCACTCATGTAGGAGACAGGAAGGGAGATGAGAGGGTAAGAATACAGATGAGCACTAAATGGCAGGAGTGAGCAGGGGGAGCGAGGCAGACAGAGAGTGCACACAAATGGGTAAAGTGAGGACAGAACATGTCCTCAGTGGACGGCGACGGGGAGACGGGCAGAAAAGAGAGAAGGGAACAATGGTAAAATAGGTTAGACGGTAGCTTAAGTGCAGTGGACCGAGAGGAGAGGATGAAGCAGACAGCCGAAACAGTTCTCTGATGAACCAGGACGATGTGGCATATATAAAAAAATAACATGAAAAACAACAGACATATTTTGTTGTTTTGTACCTTTAAGATGCATATTTACTATGACACGACACCACCAAATTGTTATTATTGAACTAAAACTAGCATTTTATGATCATTTCTTCACAGTTTTCATGCTTTTTTCATGCTTTATCACAATGCGCATGTACTGAATGATAATTTGATAGAAAATAGCAGACAAAAATGGTACCCGCAATGATCGGGAAACACAGCTGGGTTCAGGAAGGAAGGAAGAGACGGAGGGGGGCAAATATGAAACATCATCATGGAAATGTAAGAGAAGGGTTTCCTCACCGCTTTCATCCAGCATCAAGTCATCTTGGTAGCGGAACTTCTCTGGTCCACAAGCCACAAAGATGTCCTCATCGCCAAAGAAATCCTGCAGGCACGACACCTGAAAATGAAGACAGATGTGTTTGGTTATTATTTTTCCGAGTTTAATTACCACATTTTTTAGCTGTGCTTCAAGAGCAGCACTAACAGCTTTATGGTGTTAGGGGTTAAAGGCTAACTTTTTTGTTAAAGGAAATTAGACTTTCTGACAGCGGCAATCTGTCATCAGCTCTGCAAATTTCGCCACATAGTCAATTTAATTCAGTTCAATTTATTTATATGGAGCCAAATCACAACAAACAGTCGCCTCAAGGCAGAGAAAAATCCAGCCGACCACGTATGAACAAGCACTTGGCGACAGTGGGAAGGAAAAACTGACTTTTTAAAAATTTTCTTTGGGCCTTTTGGATAGCGAGCTGTAAAGATAGACAAGTTGGTGGTGGGGGGAGGGGGGGGCACAGCAAAGGGTCATAGTTTGGACACAAACCCGGGCCTGCAGCACTACGGCCATGCGGTGTATGGTCACCTGCTCACCCACTGAGCCGAACCGGCACCCTGAAAAACTCCCTTTTAACATGAAGAAGCCTCCGGTAGGCTCAGGGAGGGGCAGCCCTCTGCCGTAACCATTAGGGCTGAGGGGTGGGAGACAGGATAAAAGACATGCTGTGGAAGAGAGCCAAACATTAGGAATGACTAATGACTAAATGAAAGGTGAAGAGAGTGAAAAGAGATGAATGAAGAAGAACCACTTAGTGCATCACAGGAACCCCCCAGCAGCCTAGGCCTATCTTTAATTCTAAGCTTATGATACTGTACTCTAGAAGTCACTTACATACTCTGCATTGCACATGCTCACAACACTTACTGTACTTCCTTTCTGTGTGCTCAGGTGAAAAGGCACAGTTACTGAGCCTCAGGACTCCAAAGAATACCACAGGTGTGCACACAGGTTCTGTTTAGTTCACTGTATGTTTTTGCCAAACCTCTTTATAGACGGTCCATGTTCCCAACAAGTCCCTGAGCAGCAGCACTGTGCTGCTTCTGCAGCTAATCAGTCTATCAGTGACCATAATGAGACCTTGCTGGCTCACTATTTTGCTGATGCACAGCAGCACATGAACCGGACATCCACAGAAGCAAACGGGGTTAACTGAAGACCAGTACCTTATAAAGAGGGATGAATAACAAAGAAAAGTATGGACAAGGCAGAAAGGCCTACACAAAGACTTGAGAGATTTGCAGCAGACCCACAGATTTAAAAAAACACACACTATAAAGGAGTCATTGCCATTCTTTGACATGCTCCCTAGCGTGCTGTTAAAACCAAACTTAAAGTGACATGGCAGGAGGCACAGCTTTGGGTAACAACACAGTTACACAAGTCTTGGATTATTAAAAAAGAAAGATAAGAGCGCCTGCAGAATGTATACCATTTCATTAAGACGTGCCTAATAAACACATGGTTCACAAATCTTCAGCTGCAGCACAAGACAGATCTTATTATTGTTATTTGCCTTTTTAACTTGCAAGCTCACCAGTGCTCTATACCAGGAAGAAGCCTCAGCAATGGGGTGTTTATGATGACAAACAGGCGAAGAGGCACGCCGCTGTTGGTGTTTTTCTATTTGATTTAGTTGACAGCTAATTCCATATCTGATCTAAACCCTGCATGACTTACTCAAATAACTTTAATTACACCCCACAGGCCAACCATCACATTTCAATTCCAAGACATCAATATTCCAAATTATATTTCTCCACTGGCAACGGTACAGTCAGAAAGGGATTTACTGGAAGACAATAGTTCATTCATCCACTATGACAAATCTCCCACCAAAAACCTATTAAGAGCTATTATAGTTTAGGCTGCATGCAAGTGTAGCACTGCCTGAAGTTAACACATAAACACAAAGCTTCAGTTATTGCATTTTCATGGCAATTAACATCCAAGAATCCATTTAGATTCCCATTAGCCACTAATCAACACCCCAAAAGAAAGTCACAAATGATGTAACAGCATTAACAGCAAAATGCCAAATAAACAGCAAAGAAAAATGCGCGAGTGTGTCTGTGAGTGTGTGTGGCGCATGTGTGTGTTTAGATGGGAGTTGTCCTGTTGTCCTGCTTTACCCCCCACAGAGTCGAGATGAGCCAACGGGGAGACAGAAAACAAGTTTAATCTCAGACACAGACTCTCTGTGGAGTATGGATCGCTTTCATTTAACTTTTCAAATTAAGGCTTGGCATCTGTGTGTGAGTGAGTGTGTGCGCGAGTGTGTGTATGTGTAAGGAAATGATATTACTCTAGTTTCATAACAGAGTGCATATTGCTTTGTTCCCTGATATCCCCCGATAGTGCTGGTGATTATTTCAGGGGCGAGCAGCTCGGCTTCCTAACAAGATGGCCGTGATACAGATGCTGGTGCCGGAAACATTTCCCAAGTGCGTCAGCACTGATGACTTGGCCACTTTTCTGACCGAACACATTTTTAATTCAAGTATTTTTCACATTATTTTTATATGAACATCAGATTGCATACAGTACAGTACAGTGAGCGCAATTTTTACTTTGAAAGTACGGAGATTACAGAAAACTTGCCATTGATGACACTGTTAGTATTTGGCTGAGGCAGAACCTTGGTTTCATATTCATACAAGGTAGAGAGACCTTCAAAGGTGACATATTCAGCAGCCTGAATATGTCACCTTTGATGCTGTGATGGAAACATTTCTCTCTCTCTTTACCGAGCCAGAGTTACTCTCTAATAAAGCATACTGTTTGGTCAATGAATTAATGAGCTTACTGAAAGAAAATGAATTGCTTGGCTACCACTTGAAACAACTGGATGTAATGGCCTTCTTGTGACAATCAAGGACAGGCAAGGTGTGGTGGTTTATTGGGAATCCTTCAGCACGTATCTCTGGTTCACCAGTATTTTCCCCCTTAAACTATACGCCTTGCCTGAATGGTACACTGAAGCTAAGTGAGGGCTCAACCTGCAAGATCTCATCAACAATCGCCCTCTTGAGCCAGTCTCAGCTGCTGTGGCTCCCCTGTCAGTCCTTTGGGCTCCCTTCTGCATGTGGTCAAAGGATGTTCCAGAGAAATAAGGGGGGGGGGCAGTTTTGATGGGAATGAGGCTGAGTGCCAACCTTTGGCAAAAGCCTCATCAACCAGATCTTAGCACTTGGGACTTCAGCTTATAGATAGTGTCTCCTCCTATGGCCCAGTGAGTATCAAGGTGAGTTTTGTACACGTAGATAGGAGAAACATCTGGGTGGAATGTGGTTATTTCCACTTCATGTCACTTTCATCCATCCATCAGCAGCAGTCTAAGCAAAAATGCTTTAACCTTCCATCTAACCAGACACCTCCCCCAGCTCATATGGGGGGACACAGAGGCGTTCCCAACCCAGCTGAGAGATATATTCTCTCCAGTGTGTCCTGGGTCTGCCCTGGGGCTTCCTCCCACTAGGACATGTCCAAAATACCTCACCTAAAAGGGGGAAAAGAGGCATCGTAGTCAGACACCCAAACCACCTCAACTGGGCCATTTTGATATGGAGGAGTAGCAGATCTACTCTTAACCCCTCCCAAATGACCATCATGGGGTCCCTGCCCAAGGTAGGGTTATCAGGACCCAACCCTGCCCCACAGCAAAGTGCCTGGTGGCTCAGCGTTAGTTCCTGGGGCCCACCAGGTACAGTCATAAAACACTACATGGGCTTACTCTAGTGTGGCAACACCTCCAGCAGTGCTTTATGGATCAGGTGTTGGCTGGACCAGAGGTCCTGGTGGTCTGATCCCCAGTTAGCAAATCATATAATTTTTAGCTCAGGAAATTGTGTGAAGGATATTTTTTAGTCTTTTATGAAGGTATACACCAATCAAGCATAACATTATGGCCACTGACATGTGAAGTGAATAACACTGATCACCTCTCCGTCCTGGCACCTGGTAGTATAGGTGGCACCATCGGGAGCAAGGGAACATCCTGAAAGGTGATGTGTCAGAAGCAGGAAAAATGGAAAAGCACAAGGATTGGAGTGACTCTCCAAAAGAGCATCTCTGGTGGGGTGTTCCCGGTCTGCACTGGTGAGTATTATCAAAAGTGGTCCAAGCAAGGAAGAGTGGTGAACCAGCAACTGTCAATGCACGTGGGGAGCAAAGACTGGACCGTGATGTTTCATTAAAAAACAATAAGGATGAGTGTCCTAACTATCTGTTCTGTCATTTAGATAAGAGAGCATGTTTGGTAATAGTGCAGCCACAGACTAGCTGTAATTTCTTTTATTATTTTAAGGGGGCATTTTAATCAGTAAATGGATGGACACTAAATTTAGCTTCTAACATTTATTAACTAATTTACGTTCAGTTTGCATGTAATAAAAGGTGAAAGATTAACAAACTTTCCATTCCATAACATCCTGCCACACATCCCTATAAAATGTAAAGGAGGAAAATAGCACAACCATACAACATGCTTTTTTTACATATGTGTCCAGGTGAATTGCAGACAGCAAAACATTTGGAAATCCTTGTCCTCTGCTTTTGCCCCCCTGCACTGCATGCGAATACAGTAATTTTGAAGTCAAGTCTCACCACATTTTCACTTTCAGCTTTTTTCACATAGAAATATGACTTTCAGTTCCTATTCTTTTTGATGGCTCAGATTAGCACAGACACGCATTTAACTGTTTTTTAATCAATATAAATCATTGTTTTGTATGTTTTTGTGTGTTTATCTATGCTAGTATATCCCTTATGATTATAATGATTCTGATTATATGATTACAATTATTTTTTTTATTAAGTTACTAAATTTACACTGAACTGTTGAAATCTGTGCTCTTTATTGGCGTGACACACATCCTGTTGTTCCTACCAATTTGTGCAGGACTGGAGCAGAGGGCTGCTGTTGCTGTAGAAGAGGTTGCTCAAATGAGTGAACCCCCAGACAACAAAAATGCTGGACAAACAAGAAAAAGGCATGCAGAGCATCATAAGACAAACAGGAAAAGAAAGAGGAATCAGGAAAGATAAGGACGGGAAATAAGGACAGGTTTCATCTAGAGCAGCTTCTGAGGGCACCTTTAAGCTAATGAGCAACACACACACAAACTGTTTACTGAGACTTGTGAGAAAAAGTGTAGCTGCCATGGTGATGATGTCCTTTAGGTAACATTGCATGGCTGATGTGTGCCACTGACTGCATGATGTACACATGGTGATAAGAGAACTCCATCATTCATATCTACTATGAGCATGATTTTTTCACTCCTTCATTCACACAAATACAGAGAAACACATCTATGTGGTACATGACCTGGTTAATACTGAAAAAAAGATAGTTTTGTGAGTGTTTTTCTGAAACACTCGGAAAGACGGCTCAACGGATAATGAAGAGAAAAGTGAGCTCATAAAGGTGAAGAGAACAAAAAAAAAACCCATCAGAAACAACGTCGGAGAAAGATGCAACCAAATCATCAAATCCCCTGAGTTAGAGAGGAAGCAAACAGGGGAAAAGAGCAGCAGAGGAGATCTATTCCTGACTGCTGCTCTGAGCCCTTCTCTGAGCCCAATGACAAAACAAGCTGCTTTGATGTTTCTGATGCTCCCCTCTCCCAGAGAACCAGCACAGTTACACAACATCTACTGCTGCTGAAACGAGGCTGGGAGGAAACAAACGGAGGAAGAGATTCACTAATCTAAAATGATGAGAGAAGTGCAGAGGGGTGTGGAGATTAATAATTTCATAACCCTTCCATCAGCTCAGCACTAGTGAGGCAGAAATGTCAGTTTATTCTATTGTTGGACCTTATGGGACTATTCCCAAGCCTTTTCCCTTACTGTCCACTGCTATAATACCTATCAGGACAATATAAGTAATAGGTATCATTGTGCTTTTTACAACAAATGTTGCCTATTTTGTTTATTTTCTACAAGAGAAAGCAATTATTACACAGATCCTCATAGAACAAGTCACTGCTTGATGGCCAAAGAGGTATGGCCAACCTCCAGTTCCCTGTTAAATGGTTAGAAACCAAATACGAGCTCATTATGAATATTTCTCAGTAAATCCTTTTGTGTTGTTACTACGCCACCTAGTGTAGAATCACCTAACATTTACTATCATCTCTGTTCCTCACGCTCTCTTAAATTTGCTTTTCTTCTCTTTCATTTTTTGAACATAATCATAAATGACATTTGGGAAAACCTGGATTTGGTCTTACATGATGTTACACAAAATACAATCTGTAGAACATCACAGCATCAGGAACTGACACATTCAAATAACTGCCACCACATGGTGGCACTGTTGAATAACCACAAGATGAGGAAACATTCAAAACAAACCCACACAGAATCATGGAATCACATAGAATCAAATGGAAATGAACCTCATAAATGGAATGACAAATGAACGAGTTATGATTAAAATTAAACATATGCATATGTCTAAAGCCTTAAAGCTCAAACAGCAACATGAGGGACTCAAACAAAAACCACATAAAAGCAATTTAAACATGCAGACTAATCAGTTGTGATTGATAGCATCCATGTTTTATAAGATCACACATAACGTGGCACTTGTGCTACTGATGCCACACACACACACACACACACACACACACTTAAATCAAAGAGTCTGTCTGGTTCTCACTTCCCACTCCTATGAATCATATGCTGGTAGCAAATGATCAGTGACAATACTTGTCACTCTGCTCATTTAAATCACCTATTTATGTCTCTCAGACTGATTTCAGGAGCTGACAGGTGGAAGGCACGCCTGTCAGCTCCTCGCTTTTTAGTGAGAATTTCTGACAGCCACTCAAAGATACAGCGGGTGAAGTATAACTATGTGAAGCCACTTGTAAGTGTATCTACCTATAGGAAACAAAAGATGGATACACTGTTAAAATTTTATTATTTAAATTTATATTTATTTTCTTATGTTTTGTCATGCTCTGATAGCAAACTTAGTCAACAAGATAGCTACAAAGCCAGAAAAAAAACAACAGAAGAAGGAGAAGAAAAGAAGATTCAGCCACTAATCTTTTGCGCCACAATAGATGGTGAGATCAACATAATCCAGCCCACAGAAACATTTCAGTGAGGAGGAGCTGTCACTGCCCTCAGCCAGAGGAGCTGTCCGTGGTGCTGAATCGACCACGGCTGGCCAACAACCTGTCGTGCTGCTCTGAAAAACTTGCCTCGGAAAGATACCGTAGATGCAAGGATAGACAGATGGTGCTGACACACACGCAGACTGGCAGATTAACAGATGAATGCTCTGACACAAATACAGACATACAGAAACAACAAAGGGTAAACTGTTTGTTACTATCATTCAGAGCCTCTGATGTGAACAACAACAACAAATGTAAAAATATAACACTGACTGACAAAGCTCCATTTAAGCAGCAATGTACCGAGGCAGCAGCAAATGCTATAAGTGTTTCGGAGTCTCATGCAGTATGTGGTTTAGGGGCGGGACCAGAACTGCTTTAATTGCACATTAGATAAAGAACATTCTCTGTGTGTGGGAACATTTCTGTGTTTTATTTAACAGAAGCAGTAGCAGTTACTGGCTTGTTTTAAATGTGATTAATGTGTTTAGTTATCGGTCTACTACAGGAAGTAGTAATGTGTTACAACAGTGCATTTTCTTATCTTTAAAAAGCATCATAAAAAAAAAACATTCTCACATGACACAACTAAAGCTTATTTTTTATTGTCCTAATCACCTGGTAGACCCAAAGGAGGCACAGAAATGGGCAGACAACGCGCCATGGCACCTGACAAATGGAAAGTTAGACACTGATCTTACAGAGACAAGAGGGAAAGCTGACACCATCTGCACCCTGACGGAGAATTTACACATGACCTCCCGCTGCTTCAACTGGCACAATTCAAAGACCCCAATTTCACCAGAAAACTGAATGTGAACTGACAGAAAGGAGCGAGGAACAAGAGGGATGGCAGGAAGAGCCAAAAGAAAAGAAGAAAGAAACAAAGAGCCGTATTGATGTGAGGCCAATTAACTGTGCGGCGGGCTGAACTGGCACTGGTGCTGCTGCGTTCACCTCAAACCAGAGCAGCAGTCTGCCTGCCTCCCTGGCTGGCTGGCTGCTTTGTTGCATAATAGCTTATGTAACTGCTTCTGCTCTCCACAGGGGGATAGCAAACTTTCTTGTGAAGCTGTTTTATGCGTTTCTTTCTAAATTTGACAGCATTTTGCAGTTGTTCATGAGTTTTTTCCCACCTTGTTGATGAGATCGTCTCTCCCTTTCAAGCGATTGGTTTCACAATAGTCAAAAATGGGTGTGCATGCATGAGCACGTGCGTGCGATGCGTAAAAATACGAGTGTATGCTGAATTCATGCGATAAAACACGTGTTTAGACGTAAGTGGGTGCCATGGGTAATTCTGGCTCTGGCATCAATTAAATGAGCTAAACTACCTTTACGGCTGAAACTAAATATTCTTTTTAGGGTTGATTAATCTGCTGATCATGTTCTCAATTTATCCAAAAGCTGTAAATGTCGTCATATGTCTTATTTTGTCCAAAAATGTAAGTCTGACTTTATTTAACTGGAATAACAGAGGACAAACATGCCCTACTTTACTGCACAAACTTAAACATGCACACATAGGGATTAAAATCAGCTGACCTCTAAAGATGATGCTCACAGACAGAAGAAGAAGGTGAAAAATATTTTGGACAACAGTTCAGGCTCTGATGAGAGTTTAGAAAGCAGAAATGACACCATTAAATAATAATAAATACAATCCACGGTTACAATTCTCTAGAGTCATTGGTTGTGCTGCAGACAAATTCAAAAGTGTGCACTGAAGTGGCTCCATTAAACATACATTCATATTTATCTTTTAAGATTCTAAAACCTCTGAGGTGTTTCTTAACAAAGCATGGCATTTCTGCCTTCCAGCTGGCTCAGAGAAGCTTTCTTCAGATTAGACATATTTCGTCTGTCAGATTAGACAAAATCTAATCTGACACATGAGATGCGTCGGTCCGGCTCTTTAAGCAACCCAAAGCATGAAGCTGAAATGCAATCTTTCAAATGCAGATTCATTTGAGGAGGATTAGAGAGTGGATGAGTCAGACTGTGCTTGCATGTTTTTGCGTGCGTGCCCTGTGAGTGTGTGCGAGTGATAAAGTTGTGGTGTGACTAAGTTCTGAACAGTCTGCCAGGGCTGGAAACGTCTGCCATCGATCCTAATTTGGCAGCAGATCCTCTGACTACAATAGGCTCTCCAACCTGCTAGAGTCACTCTTCACTGGTGGACCACGACACACACACACAGACTGGCTAACTGAAACAGACGGACAGGCAGACAGGAAAAGCAGCCTTCTATAAGATCTATTTACACACAAAAACAGCAGTACAGTCTCAGCATTTCTGCTGAGGAATGCACAAACACACTCCACAGGAACAAACTGACTATGTACTAGCCACACATCCACATACACACACTTTGCTGAGTAACTGTGACTCAGCAGATCAGCAGGAGCAGATGGGCTCTGTTTTCCCACGATCCTCATAAGGAGAACAAAAAGTGACATCATCAACATTAAATACATCCAGCAGAGATTAAAAACATCTAATGCTTTGCATGTGAGCATAACATAATCCCTGTCCTTGCATTTTATTAGTATCATTACAGCAGCACTTTCTCTACAGACACTGCAGAGCTGGATTCAGACTTAAAGGAGACAGGCACCTAAACACAATGAAAACAATGGGAAAAAGAATATATAATAATGTACACAGGGACATGCAAAAAAACAGAGAGCAGGGAAGAGGGGAGGAGAGCGTGAGCTGCCATATGTTGCAGCTCTTGGATTTGGGGATGCATGTCGAGTGTGCTAATTAAATGAAGACTAGATAACCATAAAAACAATGGAAAGCTGCCAGCAAAGAGACAGACATCCAGAGAAAAGTTAGGACAGACGAAGTAGAAGATCAGAGAATGTAAAGATAGGACGTTTGTTGATGAGGATGAATAATATATGAAGATGCAAACAGAACAGATGCAGTCATGGGTGGAGAGAAATTTAAAAAACAGAAGGTTGCAGAGGAAACAGAGGATGATGATGAAAGGATATCAAAGGATATCTCTTTTGCCTTGCCAACAAGAAGAAGAACAAGCCAACAATGCAGTCAGAGAGGTGAGGGCTGCACTGCAGATAGTGAACAAGTGGTTCATCACTCTTCCTCCTACAAATAACCTCTATTTCAATTTAAGAAACATTATCATGAATACCAAATGTAAAAGAGGGGGGTGTCCAAAAAAGGAAAATAACAACAAGATGTCAAAGAAAACGAGATGAACACTGCATAACTGGTTTAAATTAAGTCTAACAGCAGCAAACAGTAACTTAAGGGTAATAATGTGTTTTTCATGGGTCCTGGCAAGGTGCTCTAAAGGGTCAATTAATCAAGTTGATCATTTCAAAAAAAGGGAGAACACGTGTAAAAAAAACAGGAACATGAGTCTACATGCATGCGAGCAGGTCTGTGAGGCTTTACCTATGCAAACCAGAGCATATGTTTATATATTTGTTTAGTGGTATTCAACCATAAAAGCAAGAAAACGTGGCCGTCCAGCTGTTGAGATGGTTCTCCAAAAAATGTATGAGAGACAGTCTTAAGATCTGCAGGTCAGCAGGATTCATGCAAAAATCTAACGCTGATCCATGTTGTGATTTCAGAGACGTTCTAGTTTGGATCAAAAGTAGCAAAGTGACTAATTAGCTAAATGAAGCAGACACACCAACAGTGTGAACCCTGGAGCAGCACGGCTAGAAATGCGATGAGCAGATGTGATTGAGGTGTGTTATGAGAAGTGTGAGCTCAGCAGCTTTGCACCTTACTTTAAACATATTAAAATTGAGCATATTAAAAAATATTATTATTTTTCTTTTGCAAGTTTCCTAACTTTATGAAAGTGGATTAACTAATACATTTTTTACCCTTAAAACAATTTATGCAAAAACGTATAGCTCTTTATAGTAATCCTCCCTTTTTATTTATTTTTTTTTCTGCATTACCACTCAGTGTGAAAATGCTACTATTTGCCTATGCTCAACCCCCTGAGACAGACTACGGGGTCTCAGTAATGAGGCTCTCAATAATAGAATGCAACCGACCTTAGAAATGAGTAATCAGCATCAAGTGCCCGCAGTTAATGGCCAGTGATGCATGAGCAGAAATCTAGATGAAGCCATTAAAAAAAGAGTGTGTGTCACTATCCATGCCTAAGTATGCATGAGCCTTCCAAGGCTCAAGGCTGGCAGTTGGGGTCCACCATAATGTGTGTGTGTGCCTGTCCGTGTGTATGTGTGTGAACACAGCTCAAATGTATTAATAGGCCAGCCGTGTTCGCGACCTAAGCCACTTATGTCTCGTCTATGCTCTCGTTAAGACCAAACCAAGCTACACAATCCCACTGTGCTATGACATCACATCAAGTTAGCTGGTTCCTAAGCAACTAGATCAAATCTTCATAGAAACTGGCATGGTTAAGAGCTTGCCGAGAAATAGGAGATTGTGGTAACCCCAAAGGGGAAGGGATGGAGCTAAAAATAGCATCTATCAGATACTGGAAGACCAGAATGGTACAATCAATAAAGTGTAGTGGGGGTTGGAATTTGATCTAGATTCTTCTGTTACAGACAGAAATATGATATCCAAATGACCACAGTGCTCTCAGAGATAGTGGCTCACGGCTTGTCCTATGTTGTCCAATCTCCATCCCATGCATTAATGCATACATGCATTTTAATAGACATTCTATATATGATGGAACATCCTAATGCTTTATTGTTACTGACTAAAATGTACTAGTGGCACCAAGTGCAAAACGTATTATTGAATGTCTGAGTTGCCACTTTGTATTTCGTGTATTATGCGCGTTTTATTTGGTCTATGTTCCCGTAAGGCTGTTTGAGATTGCATAACATACTGACGTAACAAGCATCGTAAAAAATTTTTAAAAAGGGTTTAACAAAAATATGCTGCTCACCCCAATGTTTCCCAAAGAGCACTGTTTGCATTTCAACCGAAAGCACTGAAACACTTGCACACAGTCAGGCACGAATGCATATGTATGCATGAACCCACATATAAATGCACAGGTACAACAAAATGACTGACAGCTGAACACATTCCCTAGTGAGATACCTATGGAGTATGTTAATTTCTCTGCACTGAACTTCTGATGACCGTTTTGAGCATATGCATAAACCCTTCCGCATTGACTCTGGCCTCATTACATGGGTTAATGAAGAAAAGAAGCCAAAGCTCTGGTTTTCAGATGCTCTCTCTCTCTCTGGGCTCTGCAGCTCTACTGGGACTCAAAGCTACTGGCAGCCAGGTCCAGAAACCCACTTCTGCCGTAGGCTCAATGACTGACGCGGCTCAGCTGATGGCAGCAGCCCACACAGGCAAAGCCATGCAAGGATGCAGGCGTGCGCCGGCGCATACACTTTACTTAAACCTTAAAGTACCTTTATCCTTGCACATACACACACACACAAAGGGAATTACCTTTGGCACACTTCTGATATTTCAAAAGGAACATTAGGTAACCCCCCTGCTATTATTTATTTACTCCTTTATAGTAAGGGTAAGTGTTCTTTCATCAGTACTTCAGAAAACTGGTTTGATTTTGTCATACTGCATCATATTGAGACTAATTGTCTTTCTGCCCTCATCAAGTTAAAATGGATTAACCACAGTTCACACAGGGTTTAAATTTCCTACAAGCTTATCTAGTATATAGTAGACCGTTCAACAAATTAGAAACATAACATTCATAACATTCATAATATTCAGATCTCTCGCAGGTTAGACCCAATATACAAAGCTCTCCTGAGCCACTTTGTTTGCTGCCCACATTCTCCCCTTTTTCCTCTTCTCTTAGTAACATAATCACAAACTCTCCCATGGGCATTAACCCACACCTACATACAAAATAAAGACATAAAAATGAGAAGGAGTTGGATCTGCTCTCAGCCCAGCCCAGATAATTCAACAGTGTGCGTGTTACCATGCCTACAGGCCCAATCAATACTTTAACTAAAAATAGCACAGCCATAATACGCTTACTTCAAATTGCAGACGGCTGAACATGGCAAGAGCAGAATTTATTTTGTAATCTCCAACATACCTGTGACCAGTGGCAGAGTAAGTGGGCATTGTGTAAAAGTGTGAGTGTAATCCCCAACAGGAGGTTTCTCAAGGAAAACCTGATCCCAGGATTTTATTGGCTAGTGCTGCGATCAAACAGCAGGTCATTTCCTGCTGGCTTAGATGTGGATCATTAAATAGACAGCATGGCTTTGGAAATTGGATGA
This sequence comes from Apistogramma diplotaenia, assembly GCA_015052665.1. Taxonomy (NCBI): domain Eukaryota; kingdom Metazoa; phylum Chordata; class Actinopteri; order Cichliformes; family Cichlidae; genus Apistogramma; species Apistogramma diplotaenia. The sequence goes on from VOQJ01003915.1 coordinate 17,506, forward strand.
TATACCAGCATGGACAAATGCAGATCAATGTTTAGAGCTGGGATAAATGGTAGCAAAGCATACCAAAATTCCCATTAAGCATGAAAAGACCACAGGGCAAAGGGAAAATTTATTAAGATGAGTCAAATATTAGGAGATTAGTATAGCTGTATGACTTGAAATAGCCGAACACCCATCACATCCAGTACACTCTGTTCAACAGCAATGTGTGCCATTCTGATCCTCCTGCCAGCGGTACATTCAATAACTTACAACATGACCTCAAGAGAGGCAGAAAGCGGGAGGAGCAGAAGGATGCGCAGACAGAAACAATGATGATGATGATGTGGGTTGGCATGAGAGATAGGGTTGGGGGACAGAAGAGCAAACAGAAAGAGACTAGAGAGTTAAAGCCTGTCACAAGTACAAGCTAAAACCCTGACACGCCGGCAGAAACATCATCTTTCCTCTTATTGACACACAGACGTGAGAAAGAGCGTTTGACCTCGCACAGCTGTCGTGCAGGTCAAGTTCGGTGCTATTTCCCCATATGCAGGTCTGCATCCAGGTTTAGTGCTATAGAGGAGAGCATGTGTGGTCTCTTACACATACTATGCCCATGTACAAAACTGGTTTAAACCTTGTTCTTTTTATAGTTTCCCTCCCACTGAACGAAGAAGCGGGTTAGGTGGGTGGACTATCATAGGGGGGTATGACTCTGATTTCTGGCACACATCGCAGCAGCGTGGGTGAGAATCCAGACTCCATTCATAGATTTCTTTTTTCTTTTTTTTTTATACCTTCATTTGACCTCTTTCAGGCTCTGTGCCGCTCTCTCTCTTCACAGCTCTGGCTGTGAACGGGGACACAGCCAGAGCTGTTCATCATTCATAAAAGGCTCAGGAGTGTGTTCATTATATATTTATACCCTTTTTTGATCCCTTTACCAGACAGTTGATCTTCAATTCCCCTCTCCAATCCAGTCCAAAACAGCCATATAAAATCTCCCGCTTTTTTTGAGCATTTCTCTCAGTGGAGGCACTCATCATGTGTGACACATCTCCCACTGGCGCCGTTGTGAGATTTTGTTCGAATTCAACCAATGTCAGCCACGTCTAATGTTCTTTGATACCATATAAACACTAACAGGCTGCTTACCTTCTACAAGCACATTCATATTCGCTCTGTATATCTACAAATCATTGAACCGAACCAGGATTTCTCACCCGTTTGCCATCCAGTGTGTAAATCTTCTTCACCACTCCAGAGTCGAGCTTTATGGCGTCAGTGATGTCGGTCAGGACCTGTTCATAGGAATGGGCTGTTTTCTTGTTCAGGAGGATCCTCACTGCTTTGCGGGGCTTCACTCCGCTCCGCACCACTGTCACAAGCTTGGGACGGATGAAGTCCTTGCATTCGCGGCCCTCTGTGGCGCTGGCCTTGGTGCTGCCCAGAGAAGGAGGCCCGCGAGCCGCCGCCGCTGCGGCCTTGACGTTGACCGACCAGTTGGGGTTCACGTTCTTTGTGTAATCCAACTTTTTGTAGGCTTCAGTGGAGCTGCAAACATAGCTATCACCTGATGGGGGGTGGGGTGGAAATCAAGGATGGATTACTTACAAAACAGAACAAAATTAATTAACTTTAGGCTTTTTTTTCTTTTTTGGCAAAAGAAATAGATACTAATGGGGAAAACTATTGATTTGGGATCTCCTGCAGCTTGTTTTGGGTGATAAATTAAAGGAAAACTACTGAAGGGAAGAAACACAAAAAAATAATACTCGCTTATTTGTTCATTTTCATTGAGATCTGTGGCCATGAGGCATATGAGTCACATCATGCTCAGAATCATCAAACCATTCAGTGACCCCTGGTGCCTCTTTAATCCAGGAGGCCACTCCCATCAGAAGAGAAATGCTTCATCACTGGATCAGATCAGCTTTGTATTGATTGGAAGTGACCCTCGAAGCTGATAATTATGCCAGTAGAATAAGAGTCAGTGGATCCTTTCAATACTAAGGTCAAAGGTTTTTCTTCTTTAATGTCTGCATGTACTTAACATCAGCTTATAGCTCTTCCCTTCTCTTCTGACCTAATGAAATTAGCATGCAGCTTTTAGAGAGTAAAACAGATCAAGATAACTTGAACCAACACACCGGATATCTGTGTTGCCATATGGCAATCAAAGGAGTGGCATAATCTTACAGTAGTCATCTATAGTGTGCTTATTGGATTATCCTTTTATATGAAGCAGTGCCCCTAAAAGTATCCTGTTGTTTGTGGCCTTACTCTAGGCAGCAGGAAGGGGGCAGGGCAAGACGGCATAGCATGCCAGCTCACAGGTTAGGAAGTGTTTAGTGTTTTCTCTTTCAGAGGGTGAAAGAGAGGCATCCTATTATATTAGATAACCATAAACGTAAGTGTCCTTCGGTGCTTTGAATCGTCCAGGTGTGTGTATATGTATGCATATATACTGACCTTCTACCAGCTGATCAATGCTGGTAATCTTCTTGGAGCCATCCAGGGTGTAGATGGTCCGGACTCCCTGAGGCAGGTTGACATTGTCGGATAGGGAGCGGGTCAGGTCCGCCAGCAGGGCGTCAAAGGTGCGGAACCTGTCAGCGGAGATGGCGTACACGATCCCATTGAAGTATCGGTCTCCGTTGCGGTAGAAGCGGACCTTCTTGGCTCTCTTCTCCGCAGTCAGAGTCTTCAGGGTCCGGGTCCGGTACAGACTGCAGTGGGCGCTGTGTGTGGGACTCGGCACACCGTTCATCTTCGCACTAGACCGGCTGTGCCTCTGACCTTTGTCCCGCTCGTCAAAGTGCTCCATCTCCATTTCGCTACCGAGGCTCACAAGTACGGCTGTACTGTCTGGGAAACAATAAACAGGGAGGAATAAGGTTGCGGTGAAAAGTTTTCACCACCGAATAAAAACGAACAAGCGGTGCCGAAAATGAAGAAAGCAACACCGGAGAGGTTCGGACGGCTGATATAACAGCCAGCCGGTATCCGTCGCTGGTGCACTGTCTCAAAATACCTCACTAATGACAGATTAAGTGCTCTTAAGCCGGGCAGTGGACAGTGCGCTTCTTGACGATCCACGCTGCCTGACAGCGCGCCCGAGCTGCTCTGACGCGCACTTGGATGAAGCGCCTCAGTCACGAATCGATAATAACCTATTAATTTGGTTCTATAAATATTCAAAAGAGCCGCAGCCGGACCGTCAGCCGTGCTCGCCGGGAGTTAAACATAACACTGCGACCCCATTTCAGCTACTTATGATTAAAATACAGCAGATGTGTTACATTTTTAGTCCCGGACAGAGGCATGACTCGTTAAAAAAGCATATTAAAGTGTGTTTGAAGACTTTGCAGCAACCCACGAATATAATAATCAATCACGCTTGTATCAGCCAGTAAAAAAACAACTGATCGGACTTACCTACGCGAGCAATTAACGCTTCTGTGACGGTCACCTCCAGTCTGACTGATGCTTTAATTCCCAGTAGATGTGCGAAAGGAGTTCAGTGCGCTTGTCCCTGACACTGGATGCTGGTAATATGTGATCCTGTCCTGGCTGCAGTGAGCCCCCCCTGTGTGTCTTTGTTGTCCGGTTGATGTCCCCCACCAGTGAATGCGTGCGCGTGTGTTTGTGTGTGCGTAGTGAGAGAGCAAGAAGCAGAGGCTGGACTGGAAACTGACTTGGTAGCAGCTGCTTCCCCTCCCATTTTTTTTTCACACCCACCCGTTCTCTCTCCTCCACCACGTCACTCTGTCGTGATTTTCATTCAGCGCCCCCACCCCTCATTAGGATGCAACCACACGTTTCCCACCCGTGCTGGGGAGGATGTTGGTCCTGCACCCACCCAGCCCCCACGACACGCGTCAACTGTGTGTGCCTGCTTTATGGCAATTTAGGATTTCACTTCGGTGCTCAACAAAGAGAACAGACCCATAGACATGTTTTTTTTTTCTGTGGCAACAACAACAAAAACAAATCAATTTCTACAAACATTACTCATATTTCACATAAAATTCATTCATACCTGAATGAATCAGAGATGTTTGTGACTGTGAATGCATCGACAGAATAAGTAAAGCACAGCTTTATGTTGAACCTACATTTGCACGTGGGTTGTTATGTAACACGTTAACTCTATACACAAACCCACATGCTGCATTTCTTTCACTATGATGTGCAGTATTCCCAGTATTAAGACTTTTCTGTTTTGGAATTACATGTAAAAATTATCTCGAAATAATATTCAGTTGCACTTAATTGAAGCTGAGAGATGCAGATGATGCTGCTGCATGCTTGTTTCTTCCTGAAATTTGAGGTTAAAACAGGAAACAATCTCCGAGTGCAAGAACGCATAAAGACCACTGACCTACATCATGGACTCTGGAGAACAGCCAATCCCTCTCCACCACTTACTAATGAACTAACACGTGTATGTGTGTATTATCTAACATTTATCTGTGCCAGCGATGGTAAAAGCTAGAGTCAGGCTCTACACAGTATTTTAATTCCGTTTTGATGACACCACTTTCACCAGTAGCAGTAATATATATTGAACTTTGATTGGATTTATGGTGTGGGGGACCGAGAGCGCTGTTTAAATGTTGCAAGCTACTTGAGTATTGTTGCTGACCATGCCCAGCCCTTTATGATCACAGTGTACCCATCATCTGATGTCATGTCACAAAGCTCAAACCATGTCAAACTAGTTTCTTGAACATGACAGTGAGTTTACTGCACTCAAATGGCCTCCAAACTCTCCAGATCACAATCCAGCAGAGCCCCTTTGCTATGAGGTGGACCAAGAGATTCACATCATGGATATGCAGCTGACAAATCTGCAGCAGCTGTGTGATGGTGTCTCAGAGGAGTGCTTCCAGCACCTTGGTGAATCTGTGCTATAAAGAACTAGGGAGCACAGAAGGTGCAAGTGCGTCCAACTCGGTAATAGCAAGGTGTGCCTAATAAAGTGACCGGTGAGTGCACATGAATTCAGTGGTGTTTGAGAATGAAAGAGGAAAATTAATTAAAATAAATAAATAAAATAATTTTTAAAACACCCACACTGTTTTTTTTCTACTTTGGGGACTGAGAATGTATCACAAACTGAGGTGAAGGCTGTCCAAGTCCCAGATGTAGAGTGATTCTCAAAGGAGAGTCAGACGTCTTTTCAAATAATACAAGAAAACAAAAGAATGGATTTAGGTTTTGTGATAGACTGAAAGGAATGTTCAATTTGAGGTTCAAACTGATACACTATGAGGTACATTTTGAAAGCAGCTCTATTTGTCTCAAAGTAATCAAGAATTTCCAATATATATGTATATATTACTTCCATCTACATTTGTGTCACCAGTGCCACTGACTAATTACAGACGGGGTGGAACAAAATCAGAATGAAAAAGGCTCAGAAATACTGCAGCCATACTAATTAAATAAGTGCAATTCTTCATAGAGGCCAACTCTTGAAGCATGACACAGCAGGACTTGTAGCCTATACAAAGAAAAGATTTTTGGAGCGTGTGATTAAGGCTTTTAAGTGTCTGTGTGGGCATGTGCAATTTTACTTGTAAATTATTCATGTAAATGACAGTTTTACAATCATAAAAACACATTTTTTATGCCAACAGTGATGTGATGTGCACAACAGCCACTTTTAAAGAACAGAAATAAAGGCACAGTGCAGCGTACCTCTTTTACTGCATCTCTGTGAAGTCAGCGGCATTATAAAGAAAGCTGAAGCTCAATCGGACCGATTGACAGACCTTTAACTGATATTCAAGCCCTATTAGAGGTAAATAAAAGAAATGAGCCTGCTTTAATTTTACAATCTGTGATTAATCACTGTATCTTTAGGCAATATTTCCACACTACACAGAAGGATGTGTAAACACGTACGTTGCTAGAAAAGCCAGTGAAACAAGTGAATTAGCATGAAAAAGCAACAGTATTGTGATTCATGGTGTTCTGACAGCTACTGTTGTGATTTGTTATTCTCTTTCACCTGTCAGGAGAAGGCATTTGGGTAGTTCCTCTGTGACTGTGTGATTCACAGGCAAGATGCTAAAAAAAAAAAAGCTTACACATGAAATAGAGAGGGAGGAAAGCGGGAGAGAGTGGTACGCTGCAAATCTGCTCCGTCTTTCATGAGGCGACATGAACCAGCTACCTCTAAATGAAGTCATAAATCTAAGAAAAACAAGCCGTCATGGAAGCACGTTTAGAAACGTACACTGAGTTAATCATACAAATACAATACAATAAGCAAATTCCTCCTGGAGGTGGAAATTTGAGCATCAGGACCTGGGTTGGTCAGGTGATACTTTTCACAGGTAAATCATTAAATGATGCCTTTAAGCAGCACTTTGTGATTTGTGATTTTATTTGAATTCACTGATTTGAGGCTGACAAGAACTGAACCCATCCTACACTCTTCACAAATACAACTGAAGCAGTGCTTCTGGCATTTCATTCTTCCTTTTCACTACTTCGTCTCATGTCGATAGAGTTTTCTGACACCCACATTTAAAAAGGTGGTCAGTAGGTGGGACGGGGGTGACTGCTTGCTCTGTGGAGAAACTACAAACAGCGAGAGCGGTGATGTGGTGCTGCATACGTAATGCAAACCGTAGGAGGTGTTTTAAAAAATATTGCAGTGACACAAGAAATGTTGGACTCGGCAGGCTTTTGGCACACCAGCACATGACCGCCCTACACTCAAAGCCTGCACCACTCCTTCAGCCTTTTTCCTGCACAGAGGATTTTTTTGGTGTCCTGCATTTTATAGCTTGACATCAGGTTAATACTATGTTTACTGTACCAATCGCAAACATTTTGTTTACAAATATTAATAATAATATAAACACATGGCCAACTGCAGCACATGGATAGAAATACTGAATTCATTCAGTTCAATTCTATTTTTGCACTGGCTCTCCAAAAACAGTCGCCTCAAGACCTAAACTGTAATGTAAAGACCCCACAATAATTGACTCACTGGTCACATTATTAGGTACACCTGTTCAACTGCTTGTTAATACAAATATCTAATCAGCCAATCACATGGCAGCAACATAATGCATTCAGGCATATAGGGATGGTCGAGATGACCTACTTAAGTTCAAACTAAGCATCAGAAAAGGGAACAAAGGTGATTCTAATGACTTTGAATGTGGCATGGTTGTTGGTGCCAGAGAGTATTTCACAAACCGCTGATCTACTGGGATCCTCCCACACAATCATCTCTATGGTTTACAGAGAGCGGCCAGAAAAAGAGAAAATATCCAGTGAGCAGCAGTTCTTTGGGTGAAAATGCCTTGTTGATGTCAGAGGTGTGAGGAGAACGGGCAGACGGCTTCACAATGGTAACAGCCACGCTGCAACCAAGGTATGCAGAACAGCCTCTTTGAATGAACAACACACTGAACGCTGAAGCAGAGCACCTTTTGGGATGTGGTGGAAGGGGAGATTCACATCCTGGATGTGCAATCAACAGAGCTGCAGCAACTGTGTGACGCCATCATGTCAATCTGGAGCAAAGTCTGAGGAATGTTTCCAGCACCTGGTTGAATGTGTGCCACAAAGAATTAAAAACAATTCTGAAGCAAAAGGGGATGCAGCCCAATACTCGCAAGGTGTACCTAATTAGCTGGCTGGTTAGTGTAGAAACTGCAGTATTTCAAAATAATGTGAACAAAAGTCATCAGAAACCAAAGCATAAACATACACTGGCAAAAAAGAGCAAAAAGAGCCATTTTATTAAGTTTGGTTTAAGGATTGTGTTTCAGGTTGTGCTTTAGCGTGGGTAACCTGCTTCTCCTTTGTAATTTCTCGTCTTCTTTTCTCTCTGCTCTCCTTCCACCACCACCACCACCTCCTCCTCTTTCTTTCACACAGGCTTCTCCGCCTTCTTCTTCTCCACCCTCTTTTCCTTTCTTAGACTCAGCCTCTGCCTTCCTGCCCATCTGCTTCCCTCTATGCAGCAGGAGATGACAGAGAGAAAAGTACAGCTGTTTCACATCTACCAAAATGCTTCAGTTAAAACAATAATAATGTCAAAGGGTTTAAATAGTTAAATAATAATAGTTATTAAGTTACTAACAGTCTTAGAACCTCTGAACCAATTTCAGTGCTTCATGAATTAAGTAATAAATATCACAATTTATTGTCTAATGTCACTTTATGACTCTTTATTCATAGGGCACCTTGGAGAATACACCTTTAAAAAAAACACATTTTAAACAAAGCTCATGATGTATTCATTCTTTGTCTGTCATTGCACTGCTCATGTTATGTTCACGTCATCTGTGCCTCACAGACCTAATCTGTTTGCTCTCTGGCGCCCCCTGTGGCTGTGCAAAGTGTCGTATTCTTTGGGCATCACGAGTAGAAGACAGCTGTGGGAGAAGATACTGGATTAGTAATTAAAGTACACTCTAGACACACCAGTATGGTGCACTGCAACAGTAACTGTGAACTACTGTTCAGTGCCGCTCAGCTTGAGCTCTGCAGAAACCAGTGTTGTTGCAACATACAGCAGAAAGTCCTTGACTCACTATTTTTTTTTGCAAGAACAGACTGACCTATTATATAATAGGAGCATGAATGAGAGATCATAACTTAATCTGCAGAAAAAAATAAGTAAACCCAGCATGCACTGCATGTGATTAGAAGTATCAGTTATCCTCTTGTAGCACTTAACCAGTCAGTGTTTGTCAAAGCTAGTAGTTAACAGGTATTTGCTTAACATCATGACTGCTTACCTTAGCAATTTCTGACAGGTACGCCCGCCTCTCATCATTGGTTTTATGAAATGCCTGATATTTGAAAGAAACATTAAGACATACTGTCACATTGTTATATTCAGGAGCCACACATGTTCCATCAGGCAATAATCTGTCTGCTTGTGGGTACAATGTGTGTATTTTTGTGAGCGTACTTCTCAAAGTCTTCGGTGTTAACGAGCACCAGATTACAACAGGGATTACTGACTGCACATGCTGTGTACTAAACCTGCATTCAACAAATATCTCACTCTTTGTTGCGCAGAACAATAAACAAAACCAAATCTTTTTCAATCCACTGCTAATGGTGGTTACTCACAAGCAAACTATTTATTACCTGGAAAAAAACACAACAGCACTAAAGCTGCTTGTCTGAGAACTAAAAAAGACCAACAAAACTAGAACAGCAGACACCGTGACCTCACAAAGTCCCTCTCACTGCTGTCGGTCAAAAGGGACAGTCGCACCTTTGCTTCTTGTTCAATTAGAAGATGGCAATCCATCAGCCGAGTCTGGAGGTCAGACTTCTCCTCGGTCAGGAGCTTCAGACGTTGTCTCAGTGTTTCCTGCGCCAAAGCGTTTCCACTCATTAGAAACAAATCACGGCAGAGACGCCGCGGAGTAACACGCGTGTCACGCTGCGGAATTACAAATCAATTTGTTCTTGAGTTGCACTGCGCTGCCTATCAGGATCAAACAATAACAGAATTATTAATGCAGAAAAACACGAGAACAAAAATGGATTAGGCCCGTACATTATTCAGTAACCACATAAATACATTAGCCCTGAGACACGGTGAGGCCTTGTGAGATTTACAGCACAGAGAAGAGCAGCAATTTTCTAGCTTTGGAAGAGTTTCTTTTCATTGCTGCAGTCAGTCCAGAGCAGCGTGTTTAATGCTGCAATATGTTCTTAGCTTCACTCTTTAGAGCTGCAGATGTGGCGGCGTGCTCTTGCATTGCTTACTTTAACAGAACACTTTGGTCGCCATCATTTACCTCCACATTTACAGTGTTGTGACAATATTCTTCCCACATGCTCACAGTTTGTCTACAGGCCTTCAGTCGACAGCATTGTTCCCTTGGATACACTAATAAGCATCTGTTAGCACTGCCCTAAGACATACACACATATTTAGACTGCATTGTGCAAGCTTTCAGCGTGTGGTGTGCATTCGTGTGTATGTGCCTTAAAGCATTGTAATTAGTGTGCATTACTCTCCCATGGTTTGTAATCCTGTGATTATAGTGCTGTGATTAAACTCTGGCTTATTCAGCCTGCATCAGCAGGAGGATGGAGAGCAGCTGGCCTAACAATCCTGCCTGTGCTGCCCACACTCTAATTCATTCTGTATCTCTGGCTCTCTCTGGTGGTATGTGCCTCTGTCCTACACTTGCCACCAGAGAGAGACAGCTCTCTCCCTTTGCTAAACTGTCCTTGAGAAAAATAAAACAGATAAAGAGAAACCTTAGTAGAAAACAAACATTTGTACTCACTAGTGGCATGTCCTCATAGGACCGAATAGAGGCCAGTCGATCTGCAAAAAGAAAAGAGCATGGTGTGAGCGTTATGTGGATAATACTGTAAAAACAAACAGCTTGAGACAGATGGAAATGTTACAGCTTGTGTTATTCAAATCACTAAATGAGAAAAAGAGGGGGTTGGTTTGAAAAGCCTTTGGAGACCCATGTTAATCATTCACAAAACAGAGAAACTTACCTATTTTTATATGAGAAAGCATCAGCTCACAAATACTTCATGTCTTGGAAACAATAAGTTCATGTATTTCAATCACACTGGTCTTGATTTGGAGAAAGATAACCACACCCTATACAGTGTTTATGAACATCTATGAGTGGGAAATTCTAGTGAGCAACATAACAAAAAGGCTGTCACTATAAACTCACCCACAGGGTTTCCTTTCATGTCCTCCAGTCTCTCATGAATGAGTGAGATCTGCCTTTCCAACTGTCCATTTAGCTCTACCTGTGTCTCATACCTTGTCTTCCACTCATTTCCTGATTCATCAATAAAAACATACAAATTCATCACAATATAGTCTGTTTTAGGACAGAATACATTACAGACAACACTAAACACTAATCAGAACACATAGAAAATACACTTACTGGACACTTTATTAGGCCTGTTCAAGTGCTCTTTAGCACAAATATCTAATTAACCAATCACATGTCGGCAACATGATGTGTAAACATGGACAAGCTGACCTGCTCAAGTTCAAACTGAGCATCAGGATGGGAGAGAAAAGGTGCTTTAAGTGAAAACTGTCACTGACATTAAAAATGACTTTTTAAACAGAAATCTGGCTCAGAGGGGTGCAGAAATTGCAATAAATAACATCACAGTTTTATAAAGATATTTTAAGTGGGCAAAAAGCACTCGATTGATTATAATGTAGGTACAATAACGCACCCTTCTAAAGATTCTCGCAAAACAGGTTATTTCTTCGTTTTATATAAAAGCCCTTCATAAATTATGTGGACTGCACTCTATTTACCAATAAAAGCTCAGACATTACACATAAAAGCACATAGAAACATCGAAAATCACTTTATGGCAGACGATCACTTTTTGGCACAACACCCGCACCTTGTTGAATCTACTGCCACAAACACAAAAGGGGTCAGGACTAACACGCTGTACCTAATAAACTGTCCGGTGAGTGTATTCTACAAATCACTTTTCGCTCACCTTCCCCATCAACACTCCGGAGTCTTTCTTGCAGCTCACACATGGTACTCCGCAGATCGCACACTGACTCTTCAAGCATTTGTCTACAACCAAGAACCATCAGGTGCTCTTCTTGCAGTGGAAAAGTGAATGTTTCATTTTTGAAATGTTGTAAAAAAAAATACATCATTACTTCAAACTTACTTCACCTCCCTCTCGTGTTTCAGCTCCGCCCGCAGCCGTGCCAAACCGTGTTTACTGCAGTCGCTAGCTTTAGTCATGTTTCTGAAAACTTAAGGTCTGTTTGGGTTTCCACGGAAACCACCGTTTCCGGCATGTTCAGGAAACCTCGAAAATGTCGCAGATTTAATTCTTCTCGTGCTTAAATGCCCCTAACTGAGCTGCCCCTTTGGAGCAGCACTTCAAAGTGCATTAAAATAAAATAAAAAAAACACTTACATTTCAGGGCTGAACAATTTTTTAAACATTGTATATAACATTAATATGTTAGGCAAAGTTAAATTATTCCCGGGGGTACCCCACCTCTCGCCCTATGGCAGCTGGGATGGGCACCAGCACCCTCACCACCAGCACCCTAACTGGATAAGAGGAAGAAAATGGATGGCTGGATATTATGTGACATTTTAATACAATAAAAGGATAATGTGATTACAGATCTCACCGGTGCAGATTATTATCATCACAGGCTAAATATAGAAAACATACCACAAAAAAAGCTAAATCATAAACTTGCGGCTTATACAATTGCAACAAAAAATAAAATATAAACACTGAGATATAAATAACTTCAATTTTGATACAAAACTCCACTTTGTGTCAGGTTAATTCCAGTGTTTTCACATTCATATGACAAAATATACTTGAAGTGAAATTTTATATAAGGTACTTATCAAAGAAAGAAAAAAAACTAAGGAATTAATGAACATGCATCAGAAATTATCTTTTCTTCTCTTCCTCTTGTTCTTTCTTCTGCACCTCTTTCTCTTGAGTTTCTTCCAGTTGCCCATCCTGGTCATTAGGGAATTCCTTGGCCGTCGCCTTGCCGGCAACATTGCACATGGCTTTGATACCTATATTATCAAGGTTGTATGCAGTCATGCCAATGTTGACCACTGACTGGAGGGCAGTGTCTGTGGCGCCGCCTGCGTCGTTGCCATACCTTTACCACGATTAATGAGGTGAAGTTAGGTTAAGGTGGTGTCGTGCATTAAAATGAGATGAGCATAAGAACTGAAATCTGGGGCGAGTATGTTTACTTAGTCATTCACATAAAAACACAAAAGATTGAGGGAAAACAGTCACAGCTTTAGAGCAGTTTATTAACAACAAACTATGAGAAAGGTCCACAGATAAATAGTATGAAGAGCATAAGCATCACCGCCCAGCACAAGCTGATATTTAGTTGTGACATGGACACCCAGAAATGCACCAGATGTTTACATTGTGTCCACATAGAAGCCATAGCGCAAGCAGAACATTAGCTCAGCAGCAGCAATTTCAGGGATTTATTTGTCTACACAGGAGGAGTTCAGGCACAGCACTAAGTGTAGGTCACCCACGTTTTCAAAGCAATCACTGTGCTCGGCAATAACACACAGAGGAAGTTAGACATGAAGCATCAAAATAAGGCTGCATTTAAGGGAGCTACAGCACATGAAAACCCCAAGCTGTTACATATCCTGTGTAGGAAAGACTTTAAGAGTCCAAACAGAACCCAAAACACATTTTATGTGTCTCACATAAATGACCAACACAAGTCAGTGTGATGAAGTCACTTCTGCATGTTGTTGTTCTGTTTGTCTTGCTAACTGTTCACTTGTTGTGGACTGGGTTAGTCAAAAAGGGTAGTACAGGCACAGTTATTTCACAAGCCTTTTCCTTTAGTCCGACGTGCAGTCATATGTTTCTGGACAAGTTAAAAAGATTCTCTAAGCCCCTAAATCTGAAAAGAAATAGGTGTGAAAGCAGGTCAGAGCACCAGCATACCAAGAAGAAAGAAGCAAAGTAAGCAAGTATCAGGGTGGTTTCTGATCCAGCTTGGCACTGATGTTTAAAGTGGCCAAACAGGTTCAGAAACAAGGTAGAAACATATGCAATCACCCATTCATGATCCTAAAGTATGAATCAATTAAATATAAAAGTAGAAAGGAGAAATAGGTGAGCTTACTTGTAAGTCACAGTTGAGACCGTCTCTGATGTCACACTTTTACCAACAAGCTTTGCTCCCGACTCCAGACTGGACCAGATGGTCGCCAAACCTAGTTTGGAAAAAAAAAATTTTTAATGTTGAACTCTCTTAAAAAGAACCAGATCACAACATCGTATATCAAAGATTTAAAAATGTCAAAAATAATTATGATATTTTATGTAATATGGTTAGTGATGACATGAGAAATGTATCAAAGATTCATCCCGATAATAGTGCAGTGCCGTGAAAACGCATTTGCCCCTTTCTTGATTACTTAATTTTTGCATATTCGTCACACTTGAATGTTTCAAATTGTCAAACAAATTTTAACATTAGGCAAAGATAAGTTATTATTCCCTAAACCTATTAACTGGCTTGCCGTGGCAGTTCTTGTTGCCTTGGCAACTATTTCACTGGCAACCAACACTGCTGTGGAGGAATTCTGACCCACTCTTCTTTGCAGAACTGTTTAAATTCAGCCACATTCATCAAGCATGAACGACCTTGTTTAAGGTCATTGGAAAGCATCTCAAAGTGATTTAAGTTCAGACACTCCAAAACTTATATTTAGATTTTTTTTTTTTGAGACATTCAGGGGTGGACTTGCTGGTGTGTTTCAGATCTTTGTCCTGCTGCATAAACCAAGTGAGTTTGAGCTTCAGGGGACAAAGTGAAGCCAAACACTCAGGATTTTGTGTTAGGGAGCAGAATTCATGCTTCAATCAATTATGGCAAGTTGTCCAAGTCCTGAAGCAGCCCATCACACCACCACCATGTTTGACTGTCGTCAGTCCACAGAACATTTTCCCAAAGGTCCTGGGGATCACCAATGTGTTTTTTGGCTCTGTAACCTTGTACACACCTTGTACAGTGCTGACCGCTACAAACTTGGCTCCATCCATTTTGGAAGCCTGGCCATCTTCTTTCTTCTTCAAACTCTCTGGGACCAGTTTAGCGCCGTGTTTCTTCACATGAGGTGCCACCTTTTCTGCCATTTTTTCTGCCACCGTGCCTAAGCCATTCACTAAAAACACAGAGGGGTGGTAATCATTATTTTGGAGGAAGAGTTCCATGACTTGATCTCTTAGATTATTTCCCATATTGCTCACCTAAGAACTGGCTGACTCGAACAGCACCCCCGGTGGCCCTTCTAGCCATCTCCAGCCGTCTGGTGACATTGGGGCTGACCTCCGAAGGAGTTTCTTCAGGTGTGAGGTTGTCTCGGATCTTGGCTGCTCCTTTGTGAATGGCCCTACCAGTAGCTTCGGCTCCTTTTACGAGCGACTCACTCAACCGAAGAGCTCCTACGGAGATGCATTTGGGTTATCAACTGCTATATAGATTACATATATATGAGCAGCTGTTTGAACATTTTCCCTGCAGCACTAGATCCTGTTACAAAGCTAAACAGCACCCACCAGTGGTCATTTTTTATGCAGAGGAACATCAACACTGTATAGGGATACACTGTTTCTTTTTTCTCCTTCATCTCACTTATAAACTCACCTGTCAAGATTCCTTGGCCCATCTTCTCGCTCCATCCAGGAAGTGGTGGTTTTTCCTGCTCTCCTGCTGATGCAGTCGGTTCTATTTGCTCTTTCGTGGAATTAAGGGGGACTTTTGTACTCAAGTTGATGACCTCTGACTCTGTACTGTCTGGGCCCTGTTCAGTCAAAATGCTGTCATTATGTTAGCACAGACAGAGGCTCGTTTTTAAAAATAGTCAGAGCCCAAACAGATTAGAGTTGGCTCTGACTATTTTTTTTTATCCACAACATGGAATAATCACTTCTTCCTGTCAAGTGTCAAAGAGAAATGTGATATGTATCCAGTATGTCCAGTGTAACAGCTTAACCAAGCCACAAAATGAGTTTTCAGCCTCAACAAAACATCTCCATGAATGTTTTTATTCAGACACCTTTATCGGGTTAAACATCGGGCAAATGAGTTTGTTTGGCGCCATTTCAAAACACTGAATCAAGGCTTGTGTTGAAGAGAGAAAACCACATGATTGGCTTGTTTTAAATGTAGTGCTTCAGAAGGCATTTAAGTCAACGTTAGGTAGCATTACAGCCAATCTATGTGATAGTGGTGTGAGAAGACAGATACATAACTGAGAGTCACACTATCCTTTTCTTTCCAAACAAAGAGAAACATCTTATAAATACCACAGCAAAGTATTTGCTCTGCTCAAACATACACAAAGTAAAGGCTGACCTGAATCCTGAAATCGGCAAGTTGCGATAGGAGGTCCTGAAAAGTCTCTCGGTCAGCAGGAGGCAGTTCAGAAGACAACACTATGCCCGCATAGTAGCCTGGCATCTCTGCCAGTGAGTCGGGGAACATGAAGATCCCAGAGTTAGCCAGCAGCACCGGGGTGGCTTCTGTCAGCGGGTACAGCCAGTCACACACCTGGAAAACACAGTGACATTAAAATATGCAGATGGGGGAATGACAGAAAGTCAGATCCACATTTCACATCTATTGTTTATAACAGAAATCTTTTTTATTATACAGTGAGTGTTTCTCTGAGGGGCAGGTCATCCTATATCCAATTTTTTTTTTTTAAATAGCATCACTGTAAGACATTATAACAGGTGATTTGAAGTGGTTCCTGGGGGTTCTCGCTGACTTGTCATTTCCCAGGACTGACAACGTCCTCAATTCTGTTTAAAGACAGTTCACAGGATTTAAGGATTCACGATTTATATGCCACTTATCAACTCAGACAAAATACAAATGCAGACTTGCTCCATCGCAACACTGGTATGCCGGCTGACAGAGTGACCCCCTGTGAGGGTGCAGGACACTGAGCGGCAACACAACAGAAGCGCAGAGTCATCTGTTAATGGGAGCATTGTCTCACCCAAAACAAAGCAAGGACAGAATACAGAAGAGCAGCCCGAAAGCCTGGGCGGGTGGGCAACAAGAGTCATGGGTTGCAGTGCAGTTTACAGCGCGGCATAATACAGGCTTTGTAGAAGTGCCAGAATAGATTGGTATTTTATATAAAGTCAGTACAAAAGCCATCACACAGAAGGTTGCCAGAAAGCTCTAAATAACCAGGATAAGACTGGTGATAAAGTGGATAAAGTCATACTGCTGGACAGAAGCCTGTTTAATAACAAATGGCAAGATTAAGCAACTAATATCCATTCTGTAGATTACAAGCTATAATAATGTTCAAAGGAAAATGTTACAGATTTGAAACAGTAATGTGTCATTAATTTAACACTCAAATAGTAACACTTGAGTTTTCCTCACTGATGACGGGATTATTTTCCAGAACATATACATACATATAATTTTATTTAAAACATGTATGCATTATTGAAAGAAATGTCTATTTTTAAAAGGGGCGGACAAGGGACGTGTCACAAACACAACATCGTCATTCGTAAGGGGAACATTTCTTTGTGAATTGTGACTCAGAGTTATGAAACACTCCTCAAAGTAAAGAAGCATTTTCCTCTCAGGTCACACCTACTTTCTCTTCAATACGCAAGTCCAAGGAAAATGCTGTTCTAAAATACGCACTCTCACAGGTGTACATGCACTTAGTATTGCCTCTACTTACATGTAAAGACACTGTGGGTTTTGAGGCGGTGGAATCCTTCTGCTGACTGTCCGATGTAATGATGCGAAGGTAGCCTGGAGAAGAGAGTGAGCTGACTTGCCCGTTTGGTGCCACAAAAAACAGCTGCACCCCAGAAGGGATGCTAAGCAGCTCAGTTACATTTTCTCCAGCTACTGCTCCAGTCTCCCTTCCCGGCCAAAGGCGAGCTTCAACGGGTCCGTAAGCCAGAATGCGGTGCCCATCAGTGGGCTGTGGTGTGTACGCTGGAGGCTGGTCTGCTGGACTGGCCATGCCAATAGTTTCTGGAGCCAGTGCAGGGAGGGAGTGTGTGTCCAGAGGAGCGGATGCAGGACTGACAAGGACTGTGCTGGGGGTTGGGATAGTGTTGTGGGTGGTAGCAGGTATGGTGGGATAGAGATGGTGGAGAGAGCTTTGGGGAGGCTGACCATTAGGTGCCAAGTCTGGATAAAGATGAGGAGGAGCAGAAAGATCCTCCAACAGCTGGCTGCTCTGGTTTTCTGTTACGAGCTGAGATGTTTCCAGGTTGGAAATGTGGCCCTCAACAGTCTTCAAAGTATTCCTCATCTTCTGCTGAAGCTTCCTGGCTGTGTCCCAGTTTGCGCCCTGCTGCCATTCCCCTCCAGTGGGAACCCCCAGTCCCTGAGTGAGGTGTAGATGACCCTCTCTGTAATACTGGAGGGCCTCGGCTCTTTTCTGGGCTTCTTCTGCAGCCAGTCCACGATTCAGATAATGAAATGCCAGCTCATACTGGTCCTTGATGAGCAACAATTCAGCAGGTTCAGCCATCGCCTACTACTGAGAAAAAGAGACGGGGGAAAAAAACTAGAGAGGAAATAATGAAAGCTTGTTATTTCTCCTGTTTTTAAAAAAAAAAAAAAAAACAAAAAATTTTTCAAAAATAAAAA